>JAJJWW010004435.1:0-47047 GCA_023531295.1 Papaver armeniacum
ATCTTAAACCAATTTAATGTTTATATTTCCTTAAATGTTATATATTGATTTTTCGTTTCATATTTTTTTGTAGTATTGGTTTTACTATTATTTCCACACTTTGGCTCCCCAAATGAAGGAAATCCACCGGTTTGGAATGATTTATGGCCAAAAATCAAGGTGTTTAACAAGGGAAACAAGTCGGAGGTTCAAAGGGATATGGGAAGACACTCAATTACTATTGCTCGTAAGCAATTGGAGAATAGGTCAATGAATGGAACAACATGGCAGCCATGGCTTGGAAGTGAGCATGCTAATAATGAAGTCCTAAGATATTCAAAGAGGTTGTCAAAGAAACGATGTGTATTCTTGGATATTGAAGATGATAAAGGCTATAGGTATTTGGGAGAGAGATGTTTGCTTCAAAGTAACCGGGGTACTAGGTATTCCACCTTACCCACCTCCACAAAAAGAAATGGTACGAAAATGAATCAAAAGTATCGTGAGAAGTGCAAAGGTATGAGGACTTCTAGACTACCCAATACGACCGCAACTATTGAGGAGTATGAAAAATGGTGGTCTAAAGTTTAGGTTAGTGCATACTTTGCAAGGAGGAGCCAATATTGCTTCCGAGAACGGAATCGCGACAACATTTCCTCATCATCTCAAGCTCAATTTCATGTTCCATACCCTCCTCCTATGCAAACAAGTTCATACGTGTATGAAAATGTAAGAGCTCAAAAGGAAAATGAGAATGTAGAGCTTGAGTACCTTAGAAGTCGGGTTCGATCCTTGAAAGAGAGAATGAGTTGCAGGGAAGTGAGAATGAAATTCTACGAACCTCCTTCGAATCACAAGACCGTTATGCTCCAATTGTTGAGTGCTCCTCCGATCAAGCTCAAACCGAGATATTGTGAATGAAACTCAAGTTCGGGTCTTCCAATCAAGTTTTTCCGGATATTTTATCGATACTCAAGTTCCTCCTCAACAATCAACTAACCGGAGTGGACGGTGGTTTCTTTGGACCATCAAGTAGTGAATGAAAGTTATTTTGTAGACTTGGTTGTTTTAAAATGAATGTTATTTTGGTTACAATCTTGTTTTAAATATGAATGTTATTTTGGTTACATTCTTGTTTAAAAATGAATGTATTTTTTTGGCTTAAGTAATATGTTATATTTGTATATCGACATTTTTATATCGACATTATTTGGTGATCCTAATTGGTTTAAAATTCTTTTGTAGGTACAATGAGTGACACGGAATCGGATGACAATGTCATTTCTAGGACGAAAGAGTAGGAGATGAACTAATGGGGCGATGGTGGTGAGGACGTTAATGTTGCAACAATCAATTGCTCTCATGACTCAACAACCCGAACCTACTCGAGGTAAAAAGAAGACGTTCTGCTATTAGGAATAGGGTTCTTCACGATGCTATTATGATGCGTGATTATTTCACTGTGGTAAACTTACTTATTCGGAAAAGAATTTTCATGACCGTTTACGTATGAGAAGAGAATTGTTTCTTAAGATTAAAGATGATTTGTGTGAAATGGACACACGGTGGCCTCAAGGAATAGATGCACTAGGTATTCCGGGACATTCTCCACATATGAAAACTCTTGCTTGTCTTAGGTTACTTGCTACGGGACGGTCGGCCGACTCATAGATGATTATGTGAGAATGGGTAAAACAACCCTATATATGTACTTGAAGAGATTTGTTAGGAACATAGTTAGGCGTTATAGTGGGGAGTACTTGCGCACTCCAAACCAAGATGACACTAATCGCATTTTAGCCGAGAATAAAGCAAGGGGGTTTTCCGGTATGCTTGGGAGTGTGGATTGCATGCATTGGCCTTGGAAGAACTGTCCTTCGTCTTGGGCAGGATATTATGCATCTTATAAAGGTGAACCAACGATAGTGTTAGAGGGGGTTGCTACTTATGATTTGTGGTTTTGGCATGCATATTTTGGGAGTCCAGGATCAAATAATGATCTTAATGTACTTAACTCATCTCCATTATTCGATGGCATCTTTTCTGAGGCAGCTCCATTAGTTGATTTTCAAGCAGGTGGTGGAAGATTTGATATGGGTTACTACTTGGCCGATGGGATTTATCCTAAGTTATGTACTATTGTGCAAGCTTACAAAAGACCAATAAATGAAAGACAAAAATGTTTTACCAAGATGCAAGAAGCGTGTCGGAAAGATGTTGAGCGTGCATTCGGGGTTCTACAAGCAAAATGGCATATAGTGAGAGGTCCGGTTGAATCTTGGGATGAAGAAGACTTAAAATTCATAATGTTGGCTTGTGTGATATTGCATAACATGATAATTCAAAATGAGAGGCGAGATGGGGCATGGAGAACCTTTGGAGATGAAGACTATAGGGTTTACCGTGATATTGTACCTCGCGAAGCCGTTAACTATCACGAGTTAAGACATGAACCCTTGTATAATGATCTTCGACTAAGATTGACAAATCATGTTTGGGAGATGTTTGGTAATGAACATGCGGAGGAAGCGCAAGGTAATTAAAGTTAGTTTCTTTTGGTTGTTTGGACAATGTGTTTATTTTGGTAACAATCTTTTAGTTGAAAGGAAATTACAACAAGGAAAACAATAGTAATAGAAATAAAATTATAACTTGGAAAACATAAACCATATTACCCATTACTCATCTTCGCTACTATCTTGTTCCATCAAGTTCCTTTTCTCTAGTATCTTGTTTTGTTTACGTTCAACCCAAGCTTGGCCGGCACTAGATAACTTAGAAATATCCGCCATCATGATTCTTTCCAAACGAGCCTTTTTCTTTTCTTTGATTCGACTCATATTTTCCTCTTTTAGTTGTTCTTCTTGCTCTTTCAAATAACTTAACATTCTCTCATTGGTTTCACTAAAGTTGGATTCAATGGAACCACTTGAAGTACCACATTGATATTTTGCTTGTTTAAGAGCTTGAAGAGCTTTCTTCCGGGTCCCCCTTTTCTTTTTTTCGATTGTCACCCGTATTAACATCTACTCCGTCTCTTCCTCCTCGACATCGTCCGCACCATGGACACCATCGACACCTAAATCATCAACAACTTGGACCACGGGTGGTGGGGGTAAGCGGGGTATATCGACATATTTGGTGTAATCATAACGGGTTCACTCTTGTATACCTCGTAGCACTCATCAAGGTGAAGGGTCTCCATGTATCTTGTGAAACTCACACCGACCACGTATCAACTACAATGTAAACTTTTCATATTAGTATTCATTTACAAACATAATGAGCAATACGCATGAAAAAAAAAATACATACCGTGTGCTCTTGTCCATAGCCACTTACTCGTCCACCTCGATATAGTTTTCCAAGAACGGCGACAAATAACTTAATTTCTTTCTTTATTTGGTATATTCGGTTTTCTAAACTAGTTTTGTCTCTAACATTTGGGTTACCTTTCGTTTTCTCGATAAATAATGGAATAATTGTTCCCAATATTTGGTTTTTCCTTGACCAACACCAACACTACCATCACCCCGTTATTGCTATATGTGCTTCACAAAGAGCTACATCTTCATCCGTATTAAACTTAATTTGTTGCTTCCTACGACCTTTTTGAGCTATTTGGGTTGAAGGAGGGGGTGTTGTTGAAGAAGACATGGATGGAGAGTGTGAAATCGAAATGAAGAAGAAAACTTAAAAACAAAATGGAGTAGAAGAAGTTGAGGGGAGTGGGATGAAGAGAAAATTGTTGAGGTGTGGGATTTATAGGCTAAAATGTAGCCGTTGGCCAAAATGAAATTCAAATACTAAACGGAGAGCTGTCTCCCGTTTTTACTTAAAAACAAAACAAACGGGAGACGGTCTCCGTCTAGTATAAAAATAAAACTTTTACTGGAGACTGTCCCAAGTTACAAAATTTCTTTTATTTTAAACGGAGATGGTCTCCCGTTTATTGTTATTTCCTTTACGGGAGACAGTCTCCCGTAAAGTTTTACACTACCAACCACTCGTTCAGCTGAACGAGTGGTTGAACGTTTTGGCCCCAAAAACCACCCTTTCACTTACCATAGTGGCCTCAAATTAAGCCAAATTGGTAGTGACCCTTTCAAAATGAAAGGGTTACACTACCCATAGGATTTGCTCTAAGAGAGAACAGAAGCTTATCCCCAAAAATGTGACAATAAGTATAGTCAAATAAGGTTGGTCAAAGTCAGTTGACTATTATCATAAAGCTATAGTTCCATGGGGCCGACGGAGATATTGGTTTTAGTGTTTTATGATTCTTTGTATTAAAGCCTGTTTGAGAGAGACAAAAATTTGTAACAATATTTTCATGTAATAATATCTTCATTCATTCGATTTCTTGATTTCTTCTGTTTCTTCAAAATCTTGAATAATTGAAACATAGATTTCTCATGGTATCAGTTTGGTGATCGATCCAACTGAAATCAAACATCAAAGCTCAACAATTTTTCTCAATAATTTTCAGCTTTCTTCTTCAAATCTGGGTAATAATTCATAAAAGCGTTTCTCCCAACAACTTTTAGGGTTCTTGAGTTCCTATATGGTAATTTTGAGATCTGGAAAACGAATCAACAATAATTTTTACAAGGAATCGCAATATCAACACCAACAACAACAACAATTTCATCATCAATTCTAGATCCAGTCTTGAAAATTTGCAGAACCCAAACATTGAAATGTCGACTTCTGTTGTTAATGGTACTTCCTTACCCTTTACAAACATCACTAATTTTGTATCCCTAAAACTAGATGGTCCAAATTATCTCCTCTGGCGAGATCAATTTGAAGGGGTCTTATTTGCTACATATTTGTATGGTAATGTGAGTGGTGAAATAATTGAACCTCCAAGAATTGTTATGGTGGATGGTGTAGAAACAACAAATCCAAAATGGGTAAATTGTAGACGTTTAGATAGGTTTGTTTCTACTTGTCTTAAAGCTACTTTTACTTCTACTCTTAGTGGATATGTTCTTGGTCTTACTACTGCAAAAGCTATATGGGATTATCTTGAAACTAGCATTAACACACAATATCTTGCTAGGAAAAACATGTTAAGAACACAATTACATGGAATCAAAAAGGGAAATCAATCTATAGTCTCTTATCTTCAAAGAATTAAATCCATATCTGATTCTTTAGCAGCAATTGGTGAGAAAGTTAGTGATGAAGACCTAATGATGTTTATTATGAATGGTTTAGGCAGTGAGTATGAAATTTTTGTTATCTAATCTCAAAATGGGGAGAAACCTTATACTCTTGGTGAAATTAAAGCAAAATTGCTTTCTCATGAACAATTTTTGGCTGATAGACAACAAAGTACTACAAATGTCTTTGATGATCAAAATGCAACTGCTTTTTATGCAAAGAATGGATCAAATTCTTATACAAATCATAAGAAGAATGAAGGGAATTTTAAGAATAGTTCTTATCAAACTGGGTCAAGTTCAAATAATGCAACTACATATCAGAATGGGTCAACTTCTACTAGTAATAGATGATTAGATTATAATCAAATGCACTGTCAGATATGTAAGAAGAAGGGACATTTGGCTACCAGATACTTCTTTAGGTATCATCCTCCTACCGGGTACTTCTAATAATTCTTCTCAAGCTCATTTTGCAAATACTGAGAATCAAGGAAATTTTTCTACTGGTGCAATGAATACTTTTGGGACTTCACAATAGGCTTTTGCAAATTTTAATGTTCACAATGTTGCAGCAAATGATGATCCTTCTTCTATTTACGAGTTTGGATTTGAGATAGTGGAGCTTTTACTCATATGATTGGTGATTTAACTCTTCTTCAAAATACTTGAATACAAGGGCAAGGATAATGTTCAAATTGGCAATGGTAAGACTTTATCTATTGCTCTTACTGGAAATACTATAATTCATACACCTACTACAAGTTTTAAATTTGATAATGTTCTACATGTTCCAGCCATGACGCATAATTTGTTATCAGTTGCTAGATTTACCAGAGATAATGTTTGCTCCATCACTTTTGATCCATATGGTTTTGAGATAAGATGTTTGAAAACTAATGCATTACTTGCTAAGGGAAAAATGTTTAAAAACTTATATCCTATTTCCTATGTTATTCTGCATTCCGCCTTTTCATTTGTTGTTGCTTCTCCAAATATATGGCATGACAGGTTAGATCATCCATCTCCTAGAATTTTACAGCAACTTTATAGTCATCACAACATTAATCTGTCTTCTTCTATTTCAAAGTCTTTGTGTCACTCTTGTCAATTAGCTAAAAGTAAAAGATTACCTTTTCAACTTTCTTCTTCATGTGCTTCTTCTCCACTTGAACTTGTGCATTGTGATGATTGGGGTCCTGCCCCTGTTACTTCATTAACAGGTCATAGATATTATATTTTGTTTGTTGATGATGATTTCAGTAGATTTCATTGGATTTATCCAATGCAACTCAAAACAGATGCTTTGCAGTGTTTTCAACATTTTAAAGCTTTAACTGAGAATTTATTCCATGGTAAAATTATTTCTTTCCAAACTGATGGAGCTAGTAGTAAAAGGTGTTTTTAAAGTCTTTTTAGATTCTTGTGGCATTCAAATAAGGATATCTTGTCCTAAAACCCCAAAACAAAATGGTCTAGCTGAAAGAAAGCACAGACACATTACTGAAATGGGGAATGCTCTTCTTTTTAATGCTTCTTTTCCAAAAGAATTTTGGTATGATGCTTTTTAACTACTACTTACCTTATTAATAGAACTCCAACTCCAATTCTCAATAACAAATCTACAATACAATTCCAGATTACTCTCAGTTAAGAATTTTTGGTTGTGTGTGCTGTCCTTTTTTAGGACATTTCAAGAGTTGATAAACTATCTTCAAAGTCAGTAAAATGCATTTTATTGGCTATAGTTCTTTACATAAGGGTTATAAGTGTTATAATCCACTTACCAAAAGAACTTATATTTCTAGACATGTCATGTTTTCTGAATCTGAGTTTTCTTTTTCTACATCTATTTATGCGGATTTACACTCGATTCCCGCTCTCTTGTTGAGTCTTTACCTCCATCATCTGAATGTGCTCCTTCTACTTCCATTGTTACAAGGTCTCAAAAGGAATTTCAAAACCTAAACATTTCCCTGATCATGTAATGCATTATTCTATTAAGCATCCAATTAATTCTGTTTTTGCTTCTTTGTTGGATACTCCTACTGAGACAAAGAGTTTCAAAACAGCTATTAAGATTCCTAAATGGCAAGTATCCATGAAAGAAGAACATACAGCCTTGAAGAATAATGACACATGGGAGTTAGTTGATCCTGAACCACATATGAACATTTTAAGTTGCAAATGGGTTTATAGAATTAAATTCAGATCAAATAGAAAGGTTGATAGATTTAAGTCAAGACTGGTAGCACTTGGTTACAACCAACAAGATGGAATTGACTATGGTGAAACATTTAGTCCTGTTGTCAAATCTACAACAGTAAGAGTAGTTCTCACAATGGCTGTCACTAGAGGTTGGTCAATAAAGCAATTGGATGTATCCAATGCTTTCTTATATGGAGATTTAACTGAAGATGTTTATATGCAACAACCTATAGGGTTTGTTGATTCTGAGTTTCCAAACAAAGTGTGTCATCTAAATAAAAGTTTATATGGATTGAACCAAGCACCCAAAGCTTGGTTTCAAAAATTCAGTACTTCTCTAATTGCTTATGGTTTTGTGAGAGTTGTATCTGATTTTTCTATGTTTGTCTTTACTTATGGTTTGAATATGATAGTTTTATTACTTTATGTTGATGACATCATTCTCACTGGCAATTCAGATACTTTGCTTGCTAATCTTGTTAAATATTTGGGTCATAATTTTGCTATGAAGGAGTTGGGTGATTTGCATTATTTTTTAGGCTTAGAAGCAGTAAGATCTGATGATGATATAATGTTAACTCAGAAAAAGTACACAATGGAATTACTTACTAAGTCTCATATGTTGGAGTGTAATCCTTGTAGTACTCCAGTTGCAAAAGGACCCAGAGTTTCAGTAAAAGTAGGAACTTTACTATCAGATGCAACAAAGTATAGAACCATAGTGGGAATGTTACAGTATTTGTGCTTAACTAGACCAGACATATGTTTTGCAGTTAACTATGTTAGTCAATATGTGCATGCTTCTACTTATATTCATCTGCTATTAGTGAAGAGAATTCTCAGATATTTAAAAGGTACAATTGCTATTAGTGAAGAGAATTCATCTGCTTATAGTACTGACTCAGATTGGGGCAGTTGTCCTGAGACAGCTAGGTCTACTTGTGGATATGCAATTTTTATGGGTACTTCTTTGATTTCTTAGTCAAGCAAAAAGCAGCCTACTGTGTCAAGATCAACAGCAGAAGCAGAGTATAAAGCTCTATCAGTTGCTACTGCTGAATTAGAATGGCTTGCTTCTTTATTTTTTGAGTTACACATTAAACTTAAGAAGCCAATAACTATGTATTGTGATAATACAAGTGCAATTTACTTATCTGCAAATCATGTCTCTCATTACAGGGCCAAACATATAAAAATACACTATCATGTTGTGAGGGAGCTGATTGAAGAAGGATTTTTGACTGTTCAACATGTTGCTTCAGAGAATCAGTTAGCAGATTTATTCACTAAAGGACTCTGTGCACCTATTTTTGTTTCCTTGCTATATCAGCTACTGGGTTTACCTTCATCAGCAGATACTTCAGATATTACTTCATCAACTTCTACAGAAAGTACTTCTTCTGCTCAAAATTTGCTGCCTGTTATTACACATCTTGCAGACGCTTCTAAGTTCTCAACTTAGACAACTCTATTTTTTTGCTTTCTTAGTAATTGTTTTTTGTTCAGTTTTTCTCCTCCTTGAGAGTTGAGTGCTTTGATGTTTGTTATAGGATTGTTATAGTACTTCAAACTGATCAGTGTTTCTACTATCAGTTCGAGGGGGGCTAATAAGTATAGTCAAATAAGGTTGGTCAAAGTCAGTTGACTATTATCATAAACCGCATCGGTTCCACGGGCGGCGGAGATTGATTTTAGTATTTTATGATTGTTGTATTAAAGCCTATATGAGAGAGACAAAAACTTGTAACAATATTTTCATGTAATAATATCTTCATTCATTCAATTTCTTGATTTCTTCTGTTTCTTCAAAATCTTGAATAATTGAAACATAGATTTCTCAAGAACAGGTACTGTAATCCCACATGTAACGTTTAATACGGCACTGTTCCGGTGAAATAAAGCTGGATGTAGAGGTTGGGACCCTTGGACTCCGAACACAATTTTAGCAAACATTTGTAATGGAAATCTCACAAATAGTTTTCTATGGTCGTGGACTCCTGGTTATTTACAATGACTCACGACTGTTAAACGACAAATGAAAATTGGTCTAAGAGATAAGGGAGATATATGGGCACTCTTTGATAGATGGAGGTCATAACTTTAAAATGTTATCTATATCCTGAACCCTCAAACAAATTAAACAATTTCTTAGTCAACTCATAGGTTAGATAAACATCACACAGTTATTTCTTGCACCGGATCGGATTAACTATGATGGAACCTAACTATTAACAATAAGTTCATAGTAAGATCAGATTGCGGCATATATTTCTCCTGGTCTTGCTACTAGTTGCTTCACTCTATGCGGAAGATTGTTCATTACATTCTCATTGTAAAAGTAAACCGCCAAAATATACAAATATGCTTAAACTGCTTTTTCTCGATGTCAAACTGCAAATGATTTTGCTACTCACTATCCGACAATCTATGTAATTTGCACTGTTATAACGACAGTGTTGAATTCTCTAGTATACAAGAATGGATTAAAGCTTGGAGTGACACCCAACCCTCTCCATTCTGATTCCATAGAGAATCTTAGAAAAATTGCCATAACAATGCTGCAAATTCTCTAGTATACAAGAATGGATTAAAGCTTGGAGTGACACCCAACCCTCTTCATTTATAATTCCATAGAGAATCTTAGAAAAATTGCCGTAGCAATGCTGCAAATCTGGCAAAGTAGGTGCAGTGGGTCCTCTCATGGAGGATTTCAGATCCTTTTGGGATTGAATCAAGCACTGTTGGTGCAAATACAAGTGACTAACTAAACAAAAAAGTTCACCCATGGCATCTCAAATATGATTTCAAATTTTTTTACGACCCGCCGTTGGTGCTTACTCTCCCTATGTCATTTTTTATAGTGTGCACCGAATTTTCGCCTTTGTTACAATTAGTTCAATTTATCAGTTGGATTGTCTTCATCCTATAGAGCGTGACATGCAACAAATATAACCCTCAAGTGTTGGTTTAAGTTTAAAATATGTTTCTATGCAGTTCTAAACGGTGCTATGGAAAATGAAGAAAAAAATGCTATGGAAAATCAAGAAAAAAAAGATTGATAGAGGGAACGCTTTTTTTTAAATCCACCCAAAATTCAGCTCTTCCCTAGTAGAAGTGGTTTTCCCCCTATTAATTATCTTAACTTCAGGAGACCAATTTCACATAAAGAGCACTATATACTCCCTCCGTCCCCAATATATATGCGGAAAAGTGGAATTCTCTTAGAATAAGAAAATTTTTGGTTTTTATAAATTTTCCTAATTGTACATGATTTACCCTCATCAATTCCAATACATTTGTCTAAGAAATATGGAAAATATGAGTATATTAAAAGTTTTTATCCCACTAAAGTATTTTAAAAATGTTATTGTTCTTGGAAATTGCTAAAGACATTAACAAAGTTTGTGAATATCATACTCTATAACAAGGGTATATAGAGAAAAAAACACATTGGAAATAAATATCCGCCTATATATAGGTACTACATTTTTTTACTTGTCCGCCTTTATAATAGGGACAGAGAGTATGTCATTTGGCACTAAGTTCAATAAGGAGCACTATATTTGGGAACTTTCTAGCTCCCATGGGCTTGTTAGCTAAAGCATTAATGTAGCATAGCCTTACATGCAAATAATTACTCCCTATTAACGGAACAAAGATTTACATATTATTTTTCATGGTCTTCTCTATTGAAGCCAACTTAGTACTTTCTCATGGTTCAGAAGGATAAGGCTTAAGATTATAATTTAATAGTGAAGGTAACATGGTCTACAACATCCATGTCTTCCTTTGGCGGACTCCTTGCCTTGGGTACGAAAGAGTTCTCATACTTCGTATATTCCGCCTGGACATACTGATGACGTGACATGTCACTTTTGCAACTCTTTGCCACTTTCACGGTTTCTCTAAAAGACTTTTTAGTTGTGGGTCTACCCGGTGGTTTTTGTTTGATTGGCTCTTCTTCTACTCCCAAGCTCTTACTGGCGGTAGGGCCACAAATTAGAAACCAAGATTCTGTCTTCACAATTAGTTTTTCGATATTTCTCATTGATATACTTGCCAATCTCAAGGTCTCCAAATTGTTCATCAGCGGCTCTGTGGGATTTGGGATGAACCAAGTTGCTTCCAAAAGGATCGATATCTTCAATGGGAATGATCCCCTTGTACCCACCGAGCTTATGTTTACACGGGAGACCAAGCCACGTCTCAGTTGTACAACTACATTTAATGACTTTTCCATCGGAATTTGTTAAGTTCAGTCATCATATGCTTTATTGCCCACCATGATACTTGGTGCGAATCCCCACGTAGCAATTCTTTGTCTTCCATATATTGCTTCAAAACGGTCCTTACTATACTCCATCCGAGTCACTATCTTGCTAAGGTCATCCTCGCGTGCTCGTGAATAGCTTCCTGTCAGTAACTACCCCACCGTGTTCTCTTGAAGAATTTTTTCAAACGTCCATGGATTGCTCTATAAATAGAGACCCATATCTCACCCTTTCTTCACCCAAATAAGTGACATTGGGTCCTTAATCTCTATAAATAGAGACCCATATCTCACTCCTTCTTCACCCAAACCATAATTCTCAACCTTCACATTCATTCTCACTCATTTATTATCCAAGAGGAAAAAGAAGAGGAAACACCATGACTAGTACTTACACTTCGGAAGAGAATTGCGCTATTGTGAGAGCTTGGAAAACAATCACCCTTCTCTCTCAAGTATAGGTAGGTGAAGAAAATAGTAGGCCAAAAAATGACTTTTATAGGCCCCAAACTAGCCATTTATATTTGTTATGTGATATGTAAAACATAAAACTTTCTTCTTTGTCCCTAGGAATATATCCTAAGATTTAGATTTTATTCTTCATCTTTCCCGATCTCACTTTGTTGTACCTTTTTCCTACATTTTAGATGGAGTTGGGAATGGAAATGTCTACTCCACTTTGTCATGGTGGATTTTCTTTTATTTTCCGTTTTCGTAAAACACAATTTAGAAGATTTACTCAAGGTTTTCAGGTGTTTAAAAAAACACGAAGACTCGTATGTTTGATCTATACTATTGGGATGGACAAAACTCATCTAATCGATTAACCATCCCAATTCACATATCTTTTTACGGTTGAGCGCCTAACCAGCTCATACGTGTTGTTATCATATTGGATGTGGGTGTTTAGATATTTATTAGACACATGCACTTGTCGAGCTAAGAAAAATTTATTCGAAATATTATCCAAAAAAATTTGAGTGGAATATAGGAAATCAAATAACACTACAAAAAATCCTAACAAAGGCCACTAAAATCTCGCAACTACCTCAAAAATTTTGTTGCCAAATGCTTCCGGAACTAGTCAATGACAACTACTAGTTCTAGTATACTTCAGGAACAAGTTGATCGCAATTACTACTTTTATTAGTTTCCGAATCCGTTGGCAACAAACATATAAACATATGACAACTACATGAAATATGTTAGTAGCCTAATGCTTTCAAAACTAGGAAAAGGCAACTGGTAGTTCCTAAATACTTCGGCAACAGGTACTAGTATGTCTGTTGACTTTTGTGCACAGAGAATTATTTCTAGCTTTGAATCTCATCATGAGAATATTGGATATCTTTGTTGGCAAGGCAGGAGTTGAAGAAGGAGATGAATTACGCGGCCGCGGCCAAAAGTCTGTTCTTGTATTAGAACCTCTAAGCAAACAAGCAACTTTATCATAAGCTCTTGCTGATTCTTCAGCATAAGCTCTTCCGGGGGGGCCCGAGCCATCAGTGAGATACCACTCTGGAAGAGCTAGAATTCTAACCTTGTGCCAGGACCTACGGGCCAAGGGACAGTCTCAGGTAGACAGTTTCTATGGGGCGTAGGCCTCCCAAAAGGTAACGTTTTCTGGATAGTATCTTTGATCTCTGCAACCCATCTACCTGATGGTCTTTGCCAAACTCCGACGAACCGCTTTCGTGTTCTCCGTGTTAATCCTTCATCAAGAGCAGCAGCCATATCCCAGTTATTATTATCCATGTTTCCATCATGTTGAGTGAGTTCCTTCCGTTCTTTCGCTTCAAGGATATAATCAAATTTCCTCTTTCTTCCCATTTCACTGAATTGCTCTCAAGTGTTTTGAATGTCAGTATGTTGTGTATTTGATGATTGATTTCTTTTGTGGTATAAGTAATAATATATTTGGAAGGAAAAATGCAGAGACCAAATATATTATTACTTATACCACAAAAAAATTAGGGGCGACACAAAAAGACAAAAAAGGTCACCCAAACGTAAAATGTAGTCATCCATTATCTCTCATTTTTTAATGGGCAAACTACCCTTCATAATCGGTAAATAACTTCACAATAGGGAAGTTAATCCACAATCGGGAGTTAATTTAGTTTATATAACTTCCGAATATAAAGTATCCCCAAAATAAAATCCTCTATCTTTTGAATTTTGATTATCCTATAATCGGAAGTAAAAAAATTTATCTTGACTCCCGATTAAAGTAGACTTTTGGCTAAAATGCTACCATGATCGGTAGTGAATTTAGTTTATTTAACTCCCGAATATAGAGTAGCCGCAAAATAAGATTTTGCAAAAATTCTCAATTTTTTGAATTTTGGTTGAGCCTATTATCGGTAGTAAATGAAGGTAGCTTGACTTCCGATTGCACAGTGTCTCTCTTTGCAAATATCCTACTATAATCGGCAGTCAGGTAGTTCATATAACTACTAGAATATAGAGTTGCCCCAAAATGTGATTTTGCAAAAATCCTCAATTTTTGAATTTTGGTTGAGCCTATAATCGGTAGTAAATGAAGTTATCCTGACTTCCGATTATACAGTGACTCTCTTTGAAAATATCCTACCATAATCGACAGTCAAGGTAGTTCATATAACTACCGAATATAGAGTTGCCCCAAAATGTGATTTTACAAAAATCCTCAATTTTTTGAATTTTGGTTGAGCCTATAATCGGTAGTAAATGAAGTTATTCTGACTTTCGATTATACAGTGACTCTCTTTGCAAATATCCTACCATAATCGGTAGTCAAGGTAGTTCTAACTACCGAATATAGAGTTGCCCCAAAATGTGATTTTACCAATATCATCTATTTTTTGAATTTTGGTTGAGCCTATAATCGGTAGTAGATGAGGTAAAATCCTGACTTTTGATTGTTCAGTGGCTCTCTTGCAAATATTCAACCATATTTGGTAGTCAAAATAGTTTATAAATACCGAATACAGAGTAGCCCCGAAACGAGATTCTGCAAAAATCACTTTTTGTTCTTTGTTTTTTTGATTGAGCCTATAATCGGTAGTATATGAATTTATCGTTAACTTCTGATTAATATTATCCTCAAATACGCATTTAACACAAATTTATATCAATCGGTAGTATCTTTGCGTTACTTAACTGCCGATTTAATATTAACAATCGGGACGCAAAATAACTTCCGATTACGGAAGGGCATTAACGTATTCTTTTGGACATCACTTAACCTTGGCTATGGGTTGTGAATAAAAAAATCGCCCCAATTCTTTTGGGGTCGTCCCTAAAATTTCAGGTTTTCTTTCCCTTCGTATTTTTATTTGGTCTCTACGTCTTTGTAGAATTTCCTTTTGATTTATAAAATCTATAAGCAAAATAAATATTTGAGTAAGAATATATCATTTACATATACATGACATTATCTTTGAAAATCTTGATGTTGTCAAATAGATTAGGGGGTGGAATCATGGAAATGGTCTTTTTTTTTTTTTTTGTCGTACCTGCTTGTTCTTTTCTTGATTTGTTTGTAGACCATTCCCATATGGCGACAAAATTAGCCTTTTTGTATCTTTATTATATTAGGTTTTATCTTGCTGGCGTAACGATAAGTTAAGCTTGCCAGTGAAATGAATGATTGATTAATGTAATTAAAGTAGGACACGTCGTTAGAACTTATGATTCGTTAGAACTTATGATCAATCTTGTTCTGCCTAATCACTGCTTGTCACTTGCCTAAACAACATTTTAATATTCAAAATATACGGTAAGAATATTATAAACAAAAACTTCAATGGTGTTAAGGGGAAACTTCAAAAGATAGGTGGTCATTTGGTAGTTTAAAACTTCCAGTACTGTTCAAGTGCGGACAAATTTCCCCTTTTTCATTTTTGATAGCTCTAGATCTTGAAAAATCAACCATTAAACAGCGAATTGAAGCTTAATTCAAAGTCCATTTTTGATTTGTATGTATTTTTTTTCGGTCAGATTAGTGGTTCGAAAACTTGAAGTCTTTGCAAAGAACTCTCTCTTTTGAGGTCCGAAAACGCCGTTTTAGACAAGTCTTTGTTGTCGTTGAATATATCAAGTGTAACATGAGTGTAATTTGATATATGTCTTTGCTTTATCTGTCTACTAGAATTCATCCCGAATCGCTAAGAAGTTTAGCTACTCATGGTATTAAGAAAACCCATGAGTTTCATATGATAAAATGGAAAAGAAATAGTTACGGTAATGAATCGCTCCAAAACCCTATCTTTTCTTCTCTTGGTTCTCCTCTCCAAAGGCGTGATTCCAAGATTAAAAGATATAAAATCTCTTTTTATATGTGCCAAATTGTAGTTGCACCCGTGTACTAAATCGCGGTCGAATGGCCGCCAAGACTTGCCAAAACACCAGCCAAATAGATCACTTCCTTAAACGGCCGTGCAAAGTAACTCAGCCCCAGCTAATGGGCTCATGAACAGGCTGTTAAGGTCCAGCCCGTTTTGTCATTGGCTTGTCAGTTACAGGGAACTGACAGCCTTAGTTTCAGTTTTTTCCCTTCTATTTATTCCTGTCGCACCAGGCGGAAGATCTGCTGGACTACAATTTAATAAATCAGGTGGAGTTATGGGAGCCGCAATTGCCATACGTCGGTCTGCACCAAACCCAGCTGTTTTTGCACCATATATACCTCCTCCTAGACTACCAAGCATATCTCTTCTATCAATGAAACTGCTTCTAGTTTCATTTACATGGTTGTCTCCTAGATCATGGCTTTTATTAGCTCTACATTGGATAACTCTAAGATGGTTGTAATATTTATATGTCTTCTTTTGAGATGAATTAGCGCATGCAGATAGGGTTTTTAAGGAGGCAGTAGAAATGGAGAGAAGGGAAGCAAGAGAAGCCATGGCTTGATCGTTGTTCGAATATTGAACTAGTTTATGATCTATGAAGCTTTTTATAAAGAAAATGCAATTTGCACCATCCCTTATAGAATTCGAACGTGAGCATTTTAGATTTAACTTCAGAAAAGCTCCAAACAATTAATTAAATGGACTCACATATAGACGAGAAACAAAAAAAGCATTGTCATTTGCCGATAATCTAACTAAGATACTTTTTTTTTTCCACGGCAAAAATAATTTGATTAAAAATGCTTATAGGAAGTAAGTGGGAAAAAACCATAGGATACAAACAGACCACCAGAAAGAGAACAGTTCACAGCAAAATAAAACAAGACCCCCTTCCCCATCTCAAGAGAGGATTAAGTTACAAAAAATTGTCCCCAATTAGAATCAATCATTTCTAAAGAAACGCCATTCAATTCCACCTTGTTTTTACACCAAAAGAAACTAAGATACTCTTGAATCTTGATTACTCCAAAGGCGTTGGGATGTTTTAATTATCAGGAACTAGTAAGGCCACATGTGCGATGCACATGCTTGAATTGGATTCTTTTAACAATACCAAATTTGATAATAATGGAAAAAAAAATCTTAAAATAAAAATTTAATATCCTTGTTTATACTCATTACGTAGATAATTTAAAGAGCTTTTCAAATATATTAATTTTGCAAAAATCCGATGTGTATTTTTAAAGATATCTAAGTTTTAAATTTTTTGATCTATTTTTAAAACAATGACATTCCTGTAAATATACAAATATTGACTAAAAACTTATTTAGTGGGGGTATTATTGTCATGTGAAAAAGCTTCACCAAATGGAAGGCTTCACCAAAAGGGGGCCTTTTCTTTATTATAGTAAGATAAATAGGATCTCTATGTTCTATAAACAGAGGATTCATGTGTTGAGTCTTATAACCTAATACACACCAAAATAATACCCAATGTAGAATTTCATCATGGTATCAGGAGGGTTCGATCCCCTCACTCTTCCGCTGTAATAGCCGCCGCCACCACCACCAACAATAGATCAACACCAACACAGTTCCAGTTCCAAATCTATTCCTATTTTTCTAGTTTTCTCTCATACATTCACCGTAAACAAAAGTAGGAGAACATGAAGAAAATTCTGAAATTCTTATTTATTTATTTTTTTTCAATAACATTTCAAAACCTATTATTCACTTATACCCTTGAGGCCTTAAAGTTCAGATCTATAACTTTTGCAACGAGCAGTTTTATCCTGGATACGACTTCACCACGGGGTATAGGCATCACTCATTTTGAGGCGTACCGGTGAACTATCGTGTTAAGGACAGCGTGTTGAACACGTGACTTTGTCCTTTGTTTGTTGTTTCCCATTAAATGTTTATTTAAGCTTTTTCAGAAATTTGTTTCTAACATCATTCTTGCAGTATTTTATTGTTGCAAAGTACCAACAATCATAACACGATAACTCTTTGCTGTAACAATGGGTAAGAATGATGTTTATAGGCCTGCAAAATTTTATGGGGAGCTCGTCCGTTTCGTGAAATCGATCACTTACATTACAAAGGAGCTAAGTATCAATAACTTTTGTTTGTTTGATTGTTCCTTTTTTTTTGAATTTTGCACCCAACATCTTAAGACCCTAAAGTTTGTAATAATCATGGATGTTAATTGTAGAGTGAAAAAACAAAAAACGAATTTTTGGTCAGCTGTAGAGTTTCGATTTTTTCTCTTAACCTAGAAGGAATTTAGATGAACCCTTTTTGACCAAATGTAGTATACATCTTGATAGTTACCCACACAAAATTTCAGAATTTTTGGAGTTGTAAAAGTGCTTTTTTGATATTTTACAAAACAGAGACAAACGTTTGAAAAATTCGACGAGCGGTGAATTTGTTGTTGACTAAATTAGTTTTAAAAGGGTAACCATGAGTTTTTTTGAAATGGTGATTCAAACGAAGTTTGTATATTTAGATTTTATCTTCAAACTCATATTATATTTATCCGATTCGTAACTAAGGTTTGTGAGATGTGGTGTATTAGGTGATTGGGAAATTACCATGTCCGTGTTCAGAGTATAAACGAATATTGTGACATGAAATTGAAAAAGGGACATGGCTACCAGGCGCGTGTGGATGAACACAAGTCTTCCAAAGATGACAAAGGCAGGAACATCAAACGCAACTCTAAGCGTAGTCTTCATAAAAAAGGTATGTTTCGTAAAACTGAGTCAGGCGTTACTTTAATTAAGGGTGATTGTTATGTTTGTAAAATTCATGGCCACACGGCAATAATTTGAAGACAACATAAAAACCTTAATAAGTAGAAAGTTAATGCTAATTTAGTTGAAACAAACTAGAACGAGTTCAGTGGCATGATGTTGGAAGTTATTATAATGTGAGAAACTTGGGTGGACTCTGGAGCCACTAAGCATGTTTGTCAAAACAGAGACCTGTTCACCTCCTATCAGAGGATAGGGGATGTCGAGTGACTCTATATGAGTAACTCATCCGCAACAAATTTTGCATAAATGGAAAGGTCTTGTGACTCATATCTGTAAAGACTCTCACATTGAATGGAGTTTCCATATTCCGGGCATATGTAAGAATCTTGTTTCTTGTTTTGTTGTAGATGTTTAAGATTTAAGATATTATTTAAATCTGTTGAAATTGTTGAATCCATGGGCACTTAATTTTTAGGCAAGGTTTATAAGACTTGGGGGTCTATATAAGCTTAACAGAAAAATATGATAAAGTGAACATTGTTGGTTCTTATGTTTTCTTTTGTGTGTTTTTGAATTTTTGCATGATAGACTTAGAACCGCTAGTTTATAAGTCAATGCATTAACTGGATAGCGTAGCAGACGAACCCAAATTTAGTTTGGTTTTAAACACAAAAGTGTAACTTGTGAAGTATCCAAATCTGCTTTATATGCTTTCTTTTGTGTGTTTTTGAATGTTTGCATGATAGACTTAGAACCGTTAGTTTATAAGTCAATGCATTAACTGTATAGCGTAGCAGACGAACCCAAATTTAGTTTGGTTTTGAACACAAAAGTGAAACTTGTGAAGTATCCAAATTTTCTTTAAAATCTTTTAGCAAAATTAATCGTTAGACCTAATTGACTTGATTTTAATCCTTTCTAAGGTGGTAAAAATTGGTTTGTAACTTACGTAGATGACCATACGTGGTATTGTCATATATACTTGCTTAGGTAAGGATGATGCCTTAGAAGCCATAAGATGTATACGATTTGAAGTTGAAAATCAATCAGGTGTTACCATTAAAAAGGTTAGGTATGGACGTGATAGAAAGTATGAATTTCTTAAAAGAAATTTACTTTTTAATTGGCATTATTCATAAGTTCACACTTCTTATTCACCATAGTCTATTGGTATAGTTGAACATAAAGAAAGAACCGTTAAGGAGATGTTAGATGCCATGTTGACTAGTTCGTGATTAAACCGCCAACTTGTGGGGGAGGTCGTTCTCTAAAATTGTTATATCTGAATAGAGTAACCTTTAAAGGATCAGGTAAAAATCTATATGATTATGGAAATTTAGACAACCTTCTTATGCATACGTCAAAGTGAGGGGTGTTTAGATAAGGTATACTGAGTACCCTGCTGCATATAGTTTTTGGTTGTGAGTTTTGGATATTCTGACATTGGTGTGAATACTTTTATGAAGTCTAGGGATGATGAGTTTTTTGAACATGTTTTTTATGAAACCTGTCTCTTCTTAAGATGTATTGTTGATCCCCTAGATGTCTGTTCAACTAGTCAGAATTTACCTTCAAAGAAAGGTGGAGTAGAGTTGATCCTAGGAGAAGTAAATGGATTAAAACTGGGACTTCTTATAAATATGACTTCATAATACACCTAGCTTAATGTGAGATCCATACTACTAAAGAATCCATAACATTACTAATTAAAACCTCATTCTGGTAAGAAGCTTCATTTAGTGAAATGGACTCAGTCCGTCAGAACCAGACTTGGGAGCTTTCTAGTTTACCTCCAGGGAATAAGACCATAGAGTGTAAATAAGTTTTTAGGAGGAAACGTAAGGCAGATAAAGCGTGGAAAATATAAGGCTAGGTTGGTAGCTAAAGGCTATAAACTAAAAGAAGGTGTAGATTTCTTTAATTCTTATTCACTTGTGACGAGAATTACTTTCGTTGAGATGCTAATTTCTTTTGCTGCTATACTAAGAGATACATCAATTTGATGTTAAGACAACTTTTCTAAAACCGTGAATTAGATAAAGAAATTTACATAAACCGACCTGATGATTGTAATGAAAGGTAGTGAAGACAAAGTTTGATTGACCTCGATCATCAACCAAAGTTGAAATCTCATCTTGGATGTTCTTCCCCAAACACCGGAGCGTATAGGTTCTTGTAAGGCCCAAATTCATGTAAGGCCCAAGTTCCTAGTTAGAGGCCACATCAAAAGAAGGTTACATAATACACGTTTATCGAAGTACGATGTAGAATTCTTTTGAGCATGTTAATGCAACTTGTGTAGGTGTAAATAATCCACAAGGACAGGTGGAACGATCCTAAGCCATGGCGTACCAGAGCAAGCATGCATCTAGAACACCGGATCGCCTCTCCAAATCTGGGCGTGAGGAAAGAGGAGCCGAAAGTCGAAGAAAAAGGGGAAAAGTTGTGATGCGACAGACATCGGGTGCTGAAGCCATAAATGCGCTGACAAGGTTGGTGAAGAGATAAGAAGGACTCGGTCAAGGAAGACTCGGCCAAGGATCCCAAGGGCGACATCGATTACCCCAAACGGACGACACCGAGCGACGAGATACGAGGCGAGACATCACTCGGCTTGGCGCACCGGCTAGAACAAATATGAACAATCGGTAGAGACATCGACCGATCACCCGAGAGGAACATCGAGGAAGCTACGCTAGGCCTAACAGGAAATCTTGGTGTATCATCACTTGTAACTATAAATAGAGACCATGTAGAGAGGAAGAACCCAAGCAAGAAGTGAGAAAAGAGAGCGTACTAAAGGCATTGAGAGAGAGAAATCCGTCTTGTAACCTTGAATCGAGTAATAAGATCTTCTTTATACCCCCGTGGACGTAGGTAATCATGCCGAACCACGTACACCTCGTGTTCTATTGCTTCTCTTGTTTGTCTTGTTTCCTTGTGTATGCGTTTAGTTACCTTTGGATGTAGAGGTAGGATTTTCTACATCTACATTGCAGCGCCGACTAAGGGGACCGTATAACATCTCAGGATACCTTGAACTCGGGCGCTAGAAGGAAAACTCCAAGCTCCTAAGCCACCCCGTGTCTTGGTTGATGCTAAGGGAGAAACCCCTTGATGCTGCTATCTTTGTTTCCTTCGATAACGTCTTGATAAGTCGATAGAGGTTACCTTTGTGTCCTTGATTGGTTATCTTCGTTTTCTTTGTTATTTTTGTTTTCTTGGCAACATCTTGTCGAAGGCGGTAAAGCTAGCCTTGCGTTCTTGCTAGTAATCTTCGTTTTGTTATTTCCGTGTCGAAGTGGTATAAGTCCGTTTCGTGTTTTAACCGGTAGTCTCCATTTTCCAAGCAAACCAAGTCCTCCGCGTAGGCGAAGTCATCGGAGACGACTCCGTCGAGATAAATTTGTATGTTTGAGACACTTGAGAGAGTTATCGGACGACCCATGAGCTCCCAAAATAGCATCTTTCGATGTTGGTAGCAGCTAGAAGGGGATTCCATCTCGCTGACCGTGATCTATGGCTTCCAACCCCGTTGCAAGAGAAATTCGACAGCTCCTACCAACATTCAGTAAGAGTAGTTGATGCTAAACGAAGACCCCTAACAAGGGCAACGCGTGGGTTACTTAGACTATCTTCTAGGGAGAGATATTGTCGCATCCGCCTCCATTTCACACTTTGTCTTTATTTTAGCAAGGTAAACGAAGCGTGATAATGGTGGAAACGAGCTAGCTCGAGAATCGTTGAGTCTAGATCTTGGAAACCACGGCCGGCGGGATTATGGTGAACGGCTCGAGTCTCACCATAATCCTCGCTGAAAGCCTCACGGCATCGGTGAAGAATTATAGGAATCTTGCGGTCATCAACACGACGGTCGTCGGGCGTCGTGGTTGCCCATCACCGCAAGTGAAAGAAACCTTCGATTCAACGCACGAATGGTTAATGATTTACGCGGCGGGAATGTTAGGACAAATAATGATTAATGCTTAGGAAGGTACCGAAAGCGATATGTCAAGACAGCTTTTCAAAATTTGTCCCTTTGCGGCAAAACCAATTTGACTGCTGAGACCAACACACTAGCGTAAAAGGAACCGTACTATGGAAAATCTCTTTCACTCTGCACTGAACTGCTGTACTCCACCTTTAACCTTTTCGAAAGCAGTTCGAAGTAAGTGCTGTCTACTTTGCTGGCGTAGGAACGAACGGGTAGGCGAGTCGAGGAACGAGGACGATAGCAAAGGCAATGGCAAGCACCTCCAGGACGAGCAGGATCCTGAGGAACCGAGTCGCGGCGGGATCCATCGGGCAAGAAGGACTTACGGACTCCCAGCATGGAGATCGTCGACCTGACGACCGAGGCGAGACTTCGGCGTTGATCAAAGGCATGACTACGGTCGACGAGGAAGTCGATTTAGGCCGAGATGACGACCTCCCACCTGGGAGGATGAGGATTAACCCAAGTCAGATGGGGCCAGGAACGAGGGCAGCATGGAAGACGGGAGAAGCTGCATCGGATACGGAGGAGGAGGAGGAAGTCCAAACGATACACGAAGAACGAAGAAGAGAGAGACAGCCTACGGAACACCAAAGAGATTTGGAACGAGAGGCCGAAAGACTTAGGCAAGTACACTTGGCGGGGAGGGAACCCTAATCGAGACGTCCCCCGGTGGCGGCTAACCGCTTCCGACCGGCTATTCCCCGGTAGTAGTCGATCATCCGAGCGGCCCCGATCGTCCCTCCTATCGCTCTCACCTCGAGACCCCAACCGCACCCCCTAACACAACGGGACACCAAGTGAACGGTCACTCCGTCACGAGCACCGACCCGATGTTACTCGCCATACTGGCCAGCCAAAGAAGACAAGAGGACCTGATGAGAGAATTGCAGAGGAGAAACTTGGCGCTAGAATACGAGAATCACCAGCTCCGAAATAGGAGGATGGGATCGAGGGGATCATCAAGCGAGGCGCCTCCGGCAACCACACTCCGCCGAGGGACGAACCACCCCCTCACCGAGCCGAGGACGAGTACCCGATCCTAATCAACCGGGAGAAGGATATGGGCCGTGGGGATTCCTCGGCCGACGAGGAAGCAACCAACGAAGGTACGGACGCATCCACCGAGGCAAAAGATCGAACGACTCGGCGGATAATAAAAAGCTCACCTGGAGACAACGAGGATGACAAGTTAGCGAGAAGTAATCAATGAAGCTCGAAGACACCGTTTACCGGGAGGCTGGACCGAACACCATTTCCACCAAAGTGCACGCGCCAATCTTCCCATCCGGGTTCGACGGTGCAGGCGTGCGGGGAACACATCAAAATGTACGGCATGTCCTTACTACAATGGAAAAATCACGACGTGGTCATGTGCAAATTCTTCCCTGCTAGTCTAGAAGGAGAAGCGAAGAGTTGGTTCTACACTCTGCCCGATAAATCCGTTGGGAGCTATGCGGCTCTGGTGGAAACCTTTCTTGAAACATACATGCATAACAGCATAGCTCGGCCCAGAGTCGACAAGTTATTTACCCTGGCACGGAGGCTGAGGGAACCGCTGCGTTCCTTAACGGATAGATGGAGGAAGTTATGCACGGACATAGGGAAGGCACCGGTCGACCAACAGATATTCGGCTTCGAGAACTCGCTAAGAAAATCGGACCCCATCTGGGTGGCAATGTACACAGAAAAGCCCAAGACGCTAAGGGAGATCCGGAAGATGCAGGAGCACTATATCGCTTTGGAGGAGATCCAAGAAGGAGCGCAAGACAGGGGAATACAAGAGGCGAGCACCACAGAAGAGGCTGACCCGAGAGAAGCCACGAAACGGTCCGAGAAACGGCCCGGTGCCCAGCCCCAGGGAGAAAACAAGAAAGTCTGGGCCGAGAGGGGAAAGAAGCCTCGCCACGAGCCAAGATCGTACACCCCGCTCAATGCGCCCTTGGAAGAAGTGTTCAAGGAAGTGGAAAAGAGGAATGACATCCGTTACCCCAAGACTCGGGGAATCCAATTCGACGGGACGAGGAACCACCGGAGTTACGCCGTTATCATCGATTCGCGGCCACTCAACCAACGATTGCAGAGAAGTGAAGGATATCGTCCAGCACCTGATCCGCGATGGGTATCTACGGCATTTCGTCAAAACACCATCGGCACCGGCCCAGCCCGAGGTCCCAGTACATCAAATAAGAATCAATCGCGGCGCTCAGTTCACTTGTAACACCATATCACACTCAGCGACACAAGGATACGATTTAGGGACCGGTATCACCTCGAGAATACACAAGAGGGACAGATCGGGCAGGGAAATCTTTAGCGTGGCCAAGACCCTCCCTATGGAGCCGTGGATGATGCAACTGATTACGTTTCGGCGAAAGATGTCCCATTGAACGGACAAGCACATGGAGATCCCTTAGTAATAACCACGATGATCGAGGAATGGGGCGTCCGCGAGAATATTAATGGACAGTGGAAGTTCGGTGAAGTATTGTTCTATGACACTTTCAAGAGGATGGAGTTGTCCAGATGACGTCTGATCCCATCGACTTATCGAATTCGGCTTCAACGGTACGGTGGCGGTGCCAAAGGAGAAGTCACTCTCGAGTCTCGGATGGGAAGGGTTCCTTGACACGTTGACCACCTTTTGCGTAGTCGATGTCGCTTCACCCTACGAGGCGATCTGGGACGACCTTGGGTCGCGGGGATCAAGGAGTCGCCTCGGCCTACCATCGAAAGCTGCGCTTCCCTTCTTATCGTGGAGTAGTAGAAGTACTAGGCGACCCCAAGCGGCAAGACAATGTGTGCGAGATAGACATCCAACGAAACGAGGAAAGACGGTGAGGAAACGCCAAGAAAAGAAGAAGTCTAAGGAAATGGAAGCGGGAGAGGTGGAAAAGATGATGTCACAAGCCATCGCCACCTACGAAGAGGGCGACACGAAGTCTTATAGCAATCACGGGAGCCGGCAACCGTCGGCGAGCCCAAGCAAAACTTCTCGGCCTAGAACCAACTCGGCAAGTTAACGGGGCAGGAGGAGCCGAGATTAGTGAGAATAGGGTCACGTTTGTGAGTGAGCAATCCCGTGGTGATAGCCCTCCGAAGGAGCACATGGATGTATTTGCTGGCGGATGCACGACATGGAAGGCATCGACCCGGAAGTTTGCTCGCACCATCTGAGGATAGACCCCAAATTCAGACCAATCAGACAGAAAATGAGAAGAATTGCACCCGAGCTACGGCCCGGCGGTAGAGCGAGTTGAAGAAAGCTGTACGCAGCGGAATTATCCGAAAAGCCCAATATCCGCGGTGGATATCTAATATGGTGATAGTCCCCAAGAGGAATGGGGCGTCCGAATTTGCGTCGATTACAGCGACCTGAATAAGGCATGCCCAAAGGACAACTTCCCTCTCCCCAGCATCGACCAGCTGGTGGAATCCATTGTCGGGTACAAGGCGATAACACTCATGGACGGGTACTCGGGATACAACCAAATCCCCCTGGCCCCCGAAGACCAGGAGCATACATCCTTTTTCACGCCGAGAAGACCGTGTGTGTGTTACACCAAAATGCCATTCGGGTTGAAAAATGCGGGCGCCACATATCGAGGCTAGTGGAGGACATGTTTGAAGAAAAATACACGACACCATCGAAGTATACGTGGACGACATGCTAGTCAAGAGTAAGGTAGCCGATACACACATCGACGACCTCAGAGACATCTTCCAGGACCATGAGGAGGTACAAGATGAGGGCAAATCCGTCCAAGTGCACCTTCGGGTCACCTCGAGCAAGTTCCTAGGATACATAATCACGGATAAGGGGATCGAAGCGAGATCAGATAAAATCAAAGCGATGGCAAATGCCTTCGCTTTGTAGCAGTTAAGGACGTGCAACGGTGAACGGAAACTTGGCGGCTCTAGGACGATTCATCTCTCGATCGTCGAGACAAGTGCAAGAATTTCTTCGGGACGTTAAGGAAGGGAGAAAAGTTCGAGATGGACCGAGGAGTGTGAGGAAGCATTCCAGAGAATCAAGCAACACTGGCGAGCCTAGGTGTTACAAAGACCCGAGCCCGAGGACATATTAACATTTGTATCTCGGGGCAACCAGATCATGCTATCAGCGCCGTGTTGGTCAAGAACGAGGGAGCGAGAAGAAAAGCGGTATATTTCATAAGCAAGACCATGAACCCAGAGAAGAACTACACGAGAGAATCGAGCGACTCATACTAGCGTTAGTATTTGCAACGCAAAAGCTTCAGACGTATTTCCAAACCCACAAGATTCGGGTGCTTACCAAGTCCTCCATAGAGTCAGTACTCGATAATGCAGCTAGGTCAGGACGGATCTCTAAGTGGAGCGCGCAAATAAAGCAGTTCGATGTCTTTTACGAGATGAGGACAGCAGTGAAAGCACAGGGCGATTCTGCCGATTTTTGGAGAGACTTCCCCCTCGGTGATGAGGACGAAGTAGAAGACATCCCAGGAATGGAAGAAGGCGAGACGATTCACCCGACTTACTCGAGACATGCGGCCCGACACGATGGGAGGTTTTCGTCGATGGGTCATCCAATAAAGACGGATCGGGTTTAGGACTGGTCTTCCACGACACCAAAGGGCAAGAAAATGGTCCACTCCTTTAGGCTTGAGTTTAAGGCAACCAACAATGTCACGAATCTGGCGGTAATACATGCCTTACGTCGATAGTGGAGATGGGCATCCGGGAGGTACGACTCACGGCGACTCTCGGCTAGTTGTCCGACGGATCAGCAGGCGAGACGCCATACCACGACCCCTTGTTACGAAATACGGGAACTCGCCCGATTCTACATCGGGCAAATCACAGAGCATTAAATTCCGACACATCTGCGAGAAAAGACAATCGGCATTCGGATGCCCTGGCTTACGTTGCTTCCCTGTTGACGGACTCAAGCATTGAAGGCATCGAGTTATGAGGGTCTTAATGCCATCGATACCGAGATCGAGAACGTCGACGCACATGTTGCAGCTGTCACTACCGACCCGATATCGGGCCGACGATTGGAGGAAGCCGATTCATGAATATCTCGAAACGGAAAATTGCCCAAAGGGCGACCGAGGTCAACAAGATCAAAAGCAAAGCGACCGCGTACGAAATTCGAGACGGAATTCTCTACAGGAAATCGTACCTAGGACCCTTGTTGAGGTGCCTAAGTAAAGAGGAGGGACATACAATCCTTAACGAGCTGCACTATGGGGCAGCGGGAAACCATAGCTCGGGCGTAGCACAGCGGCACGAGCAAAAACCATGGGATACTTACGGCCATACATGAATGAGGACGCAAAACATATGGCCCGGTTTGCGGCAGTGCGAGAAATTCGGGAAAAAGATACACGCGCCGGCTGTGACATTGAACTCCGTCATCAGTCCTTGGCCCTTTGCTAAATGGGGAATCGACATCGTAGGACCTCTACACGTCGGGTCAGGACAAAGGAAGTACTTAATTGTAGCCACCGACTATTTCACCAAGTGGGTTGAGGCCGCACCGCTAAGGCACATACGGGATAAGGATGTTTTCCGGTTTATCTGGGAACACATCATATGCCGCTTCGGGGTTCCGGCGGCAATTGTCTCTGACAACGGCAAACAATTGCAGGGCAAAAACATAGACCTGCTGTTTAACACTTACAACATCCGAAAAAGCAAGTCCACGCCACTATACCCCCAAAGCAATGGACAGGCCGAGATCACAAACAAGACCATCGCCGATAACATGAAGAAGAAACTCGACGGGGAATATGGGGAATGGTGTGAAGAGCTTTACAACGTCTTGTGGGCGTATAGGACAACTCGCAGGGAAGCAACCGGATTGTCGCCCTTCATGTTAACATATGGGGCCAAGCCATCGCCAACAGAGGCGATGATACCGGCCACAAGGACCGAAGCATGGAGGCGAAACATCTCGGCGGATCTTATCTGGCTAAACTTGACGATCTAGAAGAAACGAGGGAGATGGCCCGCAAAAGATGGAAAATTACCAGCGGAGAATCCAACGAGAATACAACAAACGGGTCCGACCAAGAGAGTTCCTACCGGGGGCATTTGGTATTAAAACACTTACCTAGCTATGAACGTGACAAGAAAGGCGGCAAACTTGCACCAATATGGGGAGGACCTTACACAATAGTTGAGAAGGTCGGAGAAGGGGCATACAAGATACTGAAACCGGACGGGAAACCCGAGCCACGACCATGGAACGCAACACGACTAAAGCTCTACCATCCATGAACTCAGGTAAGATATCTTGTCATCTATTTCCGTGAAAGGCCGCGTGGGGTTGGAAATATGACAAGTGCGTCCCGAATGGTCGTTTCGAACCCGGGGCGATGGCATTGTGCAAGTGCCGGGGCGACTTACACTAACGCGGACTATTCGAACTCGGGGCGATGGCATTGTGCAAGTGCCGAGGTAGTTCAGGGGCCCTGGTGGTTGGAAACCAGCGGCCGATTGTCGAGGCACGAGTACTCGACAGTCGAGCAGTCAACATTGCTCTCCTCGCAAGTGGCCGAATCACTTGCCCAAGAAGATTAATCGATAACTTCTTGGGGTATCGATCCCATAGAAATTAGGCGAGACCAACACCCCTTCCACCGGATCTCAAAAGACGGTGATGAGATGCCTCAGTCAGGACATGGCATCGGGCCCGATGACCCTCCTTGTTGAGTGCGTTCGACAGAAATGGCATTTGTGACTAACTTATCTGTTCATACAGGCATACATAACGAGACCACGACAGAAAACCACATATGGGCAACTCAGCATAAATAAGGATAATAACGTCAGTAGTATCATAGCATCAACGGCAAGAAAAGCAAACAAACCGGCGACGCAGCACCCCATAGCAAGTTATGCAAGAAATTAAAAAGGTGTTCAAACGAATTACAACCCGAGGAAAAGGGCAAGATAGCGACGCAGCGCTACAAAAAACATAATCACTCTTTGGAGGAAATCGGACCGGGACGGTCTTCTTGGCGGCAACATCGGCTCGTTTCTTATCAAGCACTGCTTTCACACCGGCCCTAACCTTCGAGACAAGCTCGTCATTGAACTTCGTCTTCTCGGCAGCAAGGTCCTCTGCTAGCTGCGCCGACGCCGCTTTAGCAGTGGCCACCTGATCGAGCAATTGAGCCTCCCTCCCTTTCAGACGGATGTTTTCCTCCTCCAACGATGCCGTCTTCTTACGCTTTCAGCTACCCAAAGGCAACAAGAACGGTTAGTCACACAATAGCATGAGAAGAAAGCAACGCGGAAAGCACAACACAAGGCACACCACCTTCTAACAAAGGGGCAATTATTCTAATAGACTCCTCGGACTCGAGATAGGCTACACTCGAGAGATGACATCTTCGAAGAAAGTTCAAGATATCATTTGTTCGTTAAACTCGTTAGAGGGGCAATACTTCTTGTGATCACTCCATTCCCCCCCTCTGTCGAGAGTGGGCGGCCTGCAAACCCGACAATTGGGCACGCACCCAATCCAACTCCTCAGAAACCTTTCCAAACTCCTTGAGCTTCTCAAGGGCCTCTCGGTTACGCTTCTCAGTAGCGTCCCTCTCCCCCAAGATCCGAAGGCGATCTGCATGCAGATCTCGGACACTGAAGCCTTAGCCAGAGCCACATTGGACTTCTAAGTTGTCGGCTAATAACGTTTTATCACCCGCTATACCTTGGAAATGAGCTAGGTTCGCCCTCAGATTATCGATTTCCTCGGGGATATACTCAAAAGTCTCATAGCGATGGAGTTTGGACTAAAGATCTTCGATATCGGTTTCTAAGCGATCAATCTTAGCATCCTTATTAACTATTCTCTGCTGCAAGTTCGAAACGTGGTCCCGTTCTATGTTAACTTCCCTTTTCAACAAACGGCACCTCGTGGCGGCATCGGCCTCCCGCACTAGAAAATTCGGCTAGGCGAGGGAGTGCGAGCTTAGGATATTGGCACTACAAGATCAATCATAACCGGTAGAGAGTAAAGCAACTACCTTGGGCCTCGGCCGGCTCCTTCTCCAACCTCCGAGCTCGCTCCGTTCTTCTTGCAACAAGAGACGAAGACCCTCCCTCTCGGCGGCCTCTCGGCGGGGATGCGCAGCATTCAACGGCGGCGGTTGATCTCCGACGAACAACACCGACGTGGTCAGCACTTAACAAAACATAAGAAGCAACACTCAAACAACTCTACTCACCAGCAGATCACAAGTACTCTCCAGACCGGCCTCATACAACGAGACAGCACTGATCTTTTCCTCATCAGACAAAGAGGCAAAATCGGGAGAAATAAGTGCACCAAGCGAGTTGCACATAGGGCCCGAGATAGTGAAAGAGGTACTGCTGCCTGAAGTCGGGACCACGGAAGGACTAGTTTTCGGCGGCTGATCCTTGACAGCAACACCCTCCGCATCACGGCCCTCCACAAGGTTCTCACCACCACCCGATTTCTCCACCTGACCCGACTTCTCCTCATTACCGAGGGTTTCATCCTCATCGCCGAAAAGATCCTCATCATCTTCACCTTCAGAGACAACATATACAACGCCATCGGCAAGAACAACCCCTTCATCAACTACTCCCCGGGCCACAATCTTTTCCGGGGCAGGCACGCTCTCCTTGGGCTCCTTACCCATCCCCTTGGACTTATCACCTACAAGGGTAGATGAAACATCAAAAGGCTTCTGAGGTGACTTCCTCAGGAAACGTGACAAGGGTAGACGGTCATCGGGATCCTCACCATCCTTTGCCGAGATAGTAGGAGTCTTGTCAACCCTCAGCTTCTGCGCATGAGCCGACGTCAGAACCATGCAAGGCAACAAATAGGGGCACGTACATGTACGTCAAATAAAAAATGATAAGTATATTTGTTACCTTCCCTGTCTCCTCCGCGGCTCCTGCAATCCTATCTCTCTTCCGATGAACGAAAACCTCAGAAGGAGTACCCTGGGACTTGGTCTGGAAAACACCAAGACAAAATATCACCCCACAAATCGCCCGAGCCGATCAACCAAACCAGAAAAACAGAAAAGTGTACTTACCCGATCAACATTGATTACCCGGAAAGGATAAAACTCGGCCGGAGGAGGAATTTGCCGCTCAAGAGAGGGATAGGAAATAACCGGTGGAACCCGATCCCAAGCCCAGAGTCATTAGTATGACGGGCATGTTTGTTGGAGCTCTTCCCCTCGGGATCCTCATCTAAAAGAAGCCTCCCAACACCGTCGGGAAAGAGTTTTATGGCGATGAGGGCTAGCAGCAAACCCGCGAGATCGCCATTAGTAGTGGTCCCGCTCCGATAATTGTCGGCGAAGCTGGCGGGAGTATAGTCGCTCGCGGGGAAGGATCGTAGGTAGACCAAGCGGTAGGAGAACACTCGCCCCGGCGCGCCTCTCCCACTCGGACAAGATGCGGAAGGTATTGCCATTCCAGCGAGCCAAAGCGCGACACGGACGAATCTTGGAGAGAGCCTCGTACCAAAATGGACGACTAGGATCGTACGGCGGGAAACGCGATCCGAGCTCAGCTGGCCCCCAGTAACAATGGTCGCCTCGGCCGAATGGGGAAACCTCGAACATCATCTTTTCTCAAAACACCCTTCCCGGCACGACAAGAGCCACGACGTCATATCCATGAAGATCGAACTCGCCCTTCAACTGCTGGACATATTGCTCATCCGACAGGATCCTTAGAAGCCCTCTTGTCAGCCCTACAAGAAAACGAAGATGAGTTATCAGGAAAAATAGAATCGAGAGCGCGGTAATCATACTTGGAAGGACTCTCTACGACGAACAAGGAATCAAGCGATATGCCATCGTCATCGGAAAACACATAACTCACACACCTTCTTTCCGTCATTTGAGGAGTTGAAGAAGCCATGCAAGCGATAAGAAATACGGCGAAGAAGCAAAAGCACGACCGGAACCGGAGATTGCGGCGACGGAGACGGAGAAGACGACGGATAACGGAGAAGGAAGGGAAGAAGTTTGTTGAGGAATTAGCCAGCAGCAGCGAAAGGAGGGTGAAGGAAAGATGAAGATGCAGAGGAGATAAAGGAAAGATGAAGACGCAGAGAAGATGGAAAAAGGGGAACGAAGTTGCAGAGAAAGAAATAAGAGGGAAACTAGGTTCGAGCGCTGGGTTTATAAACTCCTCCCGTGGTGCTTAGGCAGAGAAGGTGAACCGGTTGAAGTAACTGAAGCGAGTGGGGAACAGCATGCGTGAAAACCGGCATGATCGAGGACGTGGGAAGACGAGGCGGTTATTCTTCCCCACGTGTTGACTACACGAGTGAAAGAAGGGGCATAAATGTAGGTGTAAATAATCCACAAGGACAGGTGGAACGATCCTAAGCCATGGCGTACCAGAGCAAGCATGCATCTAGAACACCGGATCGCCTCTCCAAATCTGGGCGTGAGGAAAGAGGAGCCGAAAGTCGAAGAAAAAGGGGAAAAGTTGTGATGCGACAGACATCGGGTGCTGAAGCCATAAATGCGCTGACAAGGTTGGTGAAGAGATAAGAAGGACTCGGTCAAGGAAGACTCGGCCAAGGATCCCAAGGGCGACATCGATTACCCCCAAACGGACGACACCGAGCGACGAGATAGCAGAGGCAGACATCACTCGGCTTGACGCACCGGCCCGAACAAATATGAACAATCGGCCGAGACATCGACCGATCACCCGAGAGGAACATCGAGGAAGCTACGCTAGGCCTAACACCGAAGTAGTGGTGTATCATCACTTGTAACTATAAATAGAGACCATGTAGAGAGGAAGAACCCAAGCAAGAAGTGGGAAAAGAGAGCGTACTAAAGGCATTGAGAGAGAGAAATCCGTCTTGTAACCTTGAATCGAGTAATAAGATCTTCTTTATACCCCGTGGACGTAGGTAATCATGCCGAACCACGTACACCTCGTGTTCTATTGCTTCTCTTGTTTGTCTTGTTTCCTTGTGTATGCGTTTAGTTACCTTTGGATGTAGAGGTAGGATTTTCTACATCTACAAAATAGCAAAAATATTAGCAAGTGGTATACATTTAAGTTATGAACGGTCAGTAATTAAGCAACGAAACAAATTGGCGGAAGATCAAGAGAACTCCATAGAGCTAATAATTCTTCGTCATTGTCACCGTTCCAAGAATTTGATGTTGATGATGATGGTACTAGTATTTCTGTTAACGTTTGTGCGCCAGTCTCCTCATAATCAGACCTTGTGCCACTTCTGACTCCTTTAGTGCACTACCAGTATTGTTGGTAATTGACCCAAGTTTTAAACATTCAGAAATCCCATTAAACGCGTAAAGAGAAGCTGAACATTTCCCTTTCATACTTCATCCTTTTCATTTTGTGCTCTAAGCATCATCGCTGGTTCATCCATAATTATTCAGGTGATCAGTTGGCTCAACAAGTTCTTCTGCAACCTCGAATAAGGGAAAGTAATAGTCCTGTGAAGAAGACGATCCAACATCATCCACGAATCTGAAATCATCTAGTACCAATGAAGAGGATGGTGTCGTGGCGACAACTCTGGTGATGATGGTCCTAACTCGTCAATACTTTCTTGTGCTCCTTCTTTTCGATCTTCCGATCCTGAATCTCCGAAGTTACCTTCTCCACCATCTAAGAACTCATCAACATTGATATTCATGTCATCGTCAGAATTGCTCCACTTATAGTAATCCAAGTTATGCTCTTCATATTTGTTGAAGTTTGGCACTGAATTTGCAGCACATGCAGTAATATTGTTGTAGCTGCCGGTAGTAGTCTAGTTCAATAAGGATACCAGAAACCAGTTCTGCCTGATTTTGTCCTTCTTCGTCTACTCCGTATTCATTTCGCTGTTGTTGTTGTTGCTTCTGTTGCTGGCTTAGAGGGTGCAAAGAAGGTTTCTTAGGAGAAACCAGCATAGAATTATTTCTAGCTTTGAGTCTCATCATGAGAAGATTGGATATCTTTGTTGGCAAGGCAGGAGTTGAAGAAGGAGATGAATTCTGCTGCGGCGGCCAAAAGTTTGTTCGAGTATTAGCACCTCTAAGCAAACAAGCAGCTTCATCATAAGCTCTTGCAGCTTCTTCAGCTGTATCAAAAGTACCTAACCAAACTCTAATTTTCTGTATAGTATCTTTGATCTCCGCAACCCATCTACCCGACGGTCTTTGCCGGACTCCGACAAACCGTTTTCGTGTTCTCCGTGTTAATCCTTCGTCTAAAGCAGCAGCCATATCCCAGTTATTATTATCCATGTTTCCATCGTGTTGAGGGAGTTCCTTTCCTTCTTTTGCTTCACGAATATAATCAGCTTTCCTCTTTCTTGCCATTTCACTGAATTGCTCCCAAGTGTTTTGATGATTGATTTCTGTTGTGGCTTGAGTAAGAATATATCATTATATGTACAAGACATTTTATCTTTGAAAATTCCGGGATGGAATCATGGAAATGGTCTCAATTATTTTTTTGGTCGTACCTGCTTGTTCTTTTCTTTATTGATTTTGTGGACCATTTCTATATGGCGACAAAATTTGCCTTTTGGTGTCTTATAATATACCTTTATTTTGCTGATGTAACAATATGCTAAGCTTGAGAGTGAAATAAATGATTTATTAATTACTCCATCCGTTTTTTTTAATAAAATTGGTTTTTGTTTTGTGGTAAAATTAAGGAAATTAATAAATACCAATCATTAAAAGTTCGCCGTGTTACTAATCAATAAAAAGTGAAGTGAAATGGTCCTAGCGACATTTTCACGCAGAAAAAAAGTAAGTGAAATAGTCCCACGACACTTGTCAAAAAAAGTTAAAGAAAAATGGTCCTTAAAAATAAAGAATATCTTTGACTTTCCCACCAGAAACCAAATTTTCTATTTTTTTGTAACATTTATTTATAAACCACCATTATTTTAAGAACTTCAAAAAGAGATTAAGATTAAGACAACACATCGGTAGAACTTATGATCACATCTCGATTCTGCCTAATCACTTGCTTTATTATTAGCGTGTAATAGGAAAGGGTTGATTATTGGTTGTTTTAAACATAATGCATATTCTGAAAGTTAATTAATTAGTTGTGATCCAATGCCTGGTACAACTGTAGTACCCATTTTTTCTTTTGTTGAAGGTGTCGCCGAGATGCAAAGAAAAGTCGTCATAAATCTGAAATTAAAACCATCAAATATTTTAGTGACGAAAAAAACCACCTTAGATTCTTTCATAGAGTTAAAACATGCATACACTTTATACTTTTGTCTTAGAAGTTTGAAAACTTCCAAGTCTTTGTAAGAAAGTATGAACTAAGAACTCATCAGGTGAAGTCAATTATGTTTATACGTAGCGTCCACTTGTCATCGCCAATGAAAAAAACGCCTTGATTTGACATAATCAAAAACGAATATCAGGCTGATTCAGGCACTTAAATTTGAGAGAAACAAAATCGATAGAGAAATAAACAGAATGGTTAACCATTGTGAGGCCTCCATATGGTGCTCCTAAGCAACATTTTAAGTTTTTAGCATCTGAAATATTTGTGTTTGTGAAAACTGTAGCTGGAAAACTAGTGACGAACTCTTGTCAACAGTGACTTGGATACTTTTCATGATATATATTCTTACCAACTTTATACTTAAAAGACAAGAATACGCCACCTATGTTATCACAGGAAATGATTGGGGTGCAAGAAAATACATATTGTAGTAATTATCCAATTATTATCGATGATCTTTTTGTTTTTTTTTTTAATGAAAAGGAGAAAAAGCTAATATATTAAGAAAACTCCAAAAGTGATAGAAATTAAAAATCGGAAAATGGGTCATTTGTCCAAATATTTTTAAAACATGGTTCAAGTGACGAGTAAAAATTAATATGGATGAAATTGACACAAATAAATAGGAAGAATGAAACTGGATTCATCCTGGCTTAAACTTAAAAAAGAGGGAGGATGAAACTGGATGCATCCTAATATAAATTAAAAATAAGAAAAAGCATTTGAAAATTGGTAGGATGAAACTGTTTACATCCTGGCTATTTTTACATTTTCGCTCATTTAAACAATATTTACATGTCCGTTTCACTCAGGATTTTGTTGATTTTTGTCTTTTTAACCAATTTTGTAATTTAAAATTTAGAGAGATGCGGCTGATATTTAAAGAGATGCCTTAAAATGGTTGATATTCGTAATAAATGGTTGAAATGAGACATAAATTCTTTTTTTTTTCTTTTTTTTTTTTTCTGAAGCCGAAGAAAAAATTGTATTAATGAGAAGAAATCAATTCAGTACATGAGTTCTATCCTCCAGTATTTGAGCTTTAATCTCATCAGGGGAATGTCCATGTAAAAGAAAGAGCATTCTCTCTGGCTAGTCTTGAGAGAATATCCGCTACTTTATTTCTTTCCTTTGGAATGTAATAACATTTCCAATAAGTATAACTACGGAAAAATACTTGAATGTCTTTAATCATGTTGGGCAACTGCCAGTCTATTGCATTGTTTTGTTAGCATGATATGTTAGCAATACTTGAGAGTTTTTTCATGATATGTTAGCATGAGTGAGTTCCTTCCCTTCTTTTGTTTCAAGGACATAATCAGCTTTCCTCTTTCTTGCCATTTCACTGAACTCCTCCCAAGTATTTCTACCTCACCGTGTTGTGTATTTGATTGGTTTCTGGTGTGGTTTGAGTTGGTATATATCACTATCTTGTCTATATTTATATATATATATAGACATTATCCTTGAAATGTTTGATGTTGTCAAATTAATAGATCAGGGGGAATCATGGAAATGGTCTCAATTTTTTATTTTTTTTTTGGTCATACCTTCCTGTTATTTTGTTTATTGATTTGTAGACCATTTTCATGTAGCGACAAAATTAACCTTTTGGAGTCTTTATAATATACTTTTATTTTGCTGATGTGATGATAAGTTAAGCTTGACAGTGATGTATAAAAATGATTGATTTGTACAACACATCTTTGGAACTTATGATCGATCTTTGCGTAAACCATTTTGGTGCAGATGTTTACGATGATAAAGTTTTTAGTAATTCTAATAATACATCGATGAATTCGAAAAAGGCCAGCACCATAATTTTTACACAAAATTGGTCAAAAAGACCAAAATCAACAATTCCTGGGTGAAAAAGACACTTAAGTTTTGATCATTGTTTAAATACCAAAAATTAAAAAGATATCATGAATGGACAAAATTTAAAAATGTTAGGATGTGAGGCCATCATCCGTCCATTTTCAAATATTTTTTCTTACTTTTATTTTACATGATGATCCAGTTTCATCCTTTGCTTTTTTAAGATAAGTTTGACTTAACCATTTCATCCTCGCTTTTTTTTTTTTGCTTATTTCACCCGTTTTTTTTTTACTTGTCCATTTGAACTGTATTTAAATTTTTTTGACAAACGACCCATTTTCTCTAATTTTTATTGACTAAAAGAAATAAAAAAATTCACTATATAGCGTATAACACACTGACGACTGAGGCATAATTCGAAATCCATTTTATATTTTGGTCCTGGTAGTTTGAAAACGTCAAAGTCTTTGTAAGAACTTGTATGGTGAAGTCAATGTTTCTACGGGACGTCCATTTGTCATCACCGGTGAAAAACGATGAAAATCTAACCTAGAACGAATAACAGATTATTTTTGACAAAGATTCTTTATTTCAGGGAAAGAAAATGACAGAGTAGCATGGTGACCGCTGTGAGGCCTCCATGTGGAGCTCGTAAGCAAAATTTTTAATAATATCCAGATTATTTGGTCACATAGAATAAGAAGCGGAAAATGGGTTAAATGGATAAAAAAACTAAAGGATGAATCCTGGATTCATCCCTGACTTAAACTTAAAAAATCAGGATGAAACCGGATGTATCTCATGTAAATTTTTTTCAAAATAGAAAGGTTATATTAAGAAAGAAAACAGCAAGAGCCCCAGCTTCAAGAGTTGTGACATAGCCTTAAGCCTAAATTACATATGTGAAAAACTTCCCAATTGTGGAGCACCGAATTTGCATCAACAAAGCTAAAAACATCCGATCACAATTCCAAAGCACTAGAGTCTCAACTAAAACGATTATCTCTTCCACTGATCTCTTCCTATGTCCAAACACTTATTTGTTCCGTTAGGTCCATAAGTTCCAAACGATGGCGAAGTGTGTCATATCCTATAATTCTTTACATCTGCCCTTTAAAACGTTCCACTTCCATGCAATGAAAACTTAGAATAGATAACTCGCATAGGCCATGATATGTGAAATGATTTGATAAAGAAATCCCATACCTTAAAAGAGAATTCACTGATGGATCAACATGTGGTCTCATTGCCTCAACGTCGTTGCAAAATACACATATGCTCTGATTCAAGTTGGACACCTCACGTCCGAGCATAGTCCGGTAGGTATAGAATCTGAAAGCCGCCCACAATAAGAAGCTTACCTTGTTTGGAATCCCTTTTAACCAAAGAATGTTCTTATAGCTGCATTCTTCCACATTACCTGCTAGAGCTTCATAGTCCGAGTAGGTATCCTGATGTAAATTAAAAAAAGAAAAAGTATTTAAAAATAGGTAGGATGAACTGTTTACATCCTAATTATTTTTGTATTTTTTTCCATTTAAACAGTATCAAAATCTAGATGTCTTTTTCACCCATGATTTGTTGATTTTGGTCTTTTTAACCAATTTTGTGAATAATAGCTGGCTGGTGATAAAATTGAAGTATATATGCTTGTGTTATTGTTTTCTTGTGATATTTCGATCAGCAATTCTGTCGATGAAACAAAAATATTACAAGATATTAGACGCATCTTGGAGGTCAATGAACAAACCAGCAAACAAGCATAAGGCATCAACCCAAGAGCATCTCCAATAAAAAAATAAAAAACTTCATATGCCGACAAATTTTCCCTTTTTCATTTTTTTTTTGATAGCTCTAGATTTTTATATGACCCTACAGGCGTCAGAACCGGAGGGCGGCACCCATATGACAACAACGGCTTAAAGAATCCGCCTTTTAAACAACATATCGAAGCTTAATTCAAAGTATATTTTGTGTACTTGGTAGTTTGAAAACGTGAAGTCTTTGAAAAGAACTCGTAGGCTGAGGTCGTTGCATTAAAGGTTCGAAAACACCTTTTTAGCCGAGTCTTTGTTGCCATCACTAATGGAAGAACGCCTTACTAATTTGACATATCTTCTTAATTTTGAGAGGAAGAAAAACCAAGGCTCTTTGGACCTAATTTCCCGGCAGACCGTTTCATATGAGACAAAGAGTTATATCCGATCCTCGACTGCCGGATCGCTCAAATAGTTTCGCTTAATTTCGGTCCCCATTAGCATCCATGAGAAAAATAGATGTTAACCGAAACCGAATGGCAACCACTTGGAAGGCTCCATGTGGAGCTCCTAAGCAAAATTTTAATTAATATCTTAAAGTATTTGTTATAGTATATTTGCTAGTGATAAAATTGAACTAATGTCAAGACGGACTTATCACTGGGCTAAAAGGGGGCTTTAGCCAGGTAACCTTCCCGGTTACAAGCCAAAAAAGAAAAATCTGCTCAACCAAGGCTTCTAGCCCTAGCCTTAAAAGGAAATTTATACTTCCCCTGGTCTGTCCGTGACTAATGTTGTAGTATGCTTATTTTGTTATTGTCATTAACGAGACAAAATAATTAGAACAAATTTAAACATGAACGTTGTGGAATCTATAGTATTAGTAGAGCCGTTGCCACGGTAGGAGGGCCGGCCGAATAAAAATCTGAAGACGTGGTTTATCTGCGACTACTTTTGTCCTGTTTTTGAAAAAGTGATACTTTCGCTTCGTTGTTCTGAAATGGAGCGAAAGTATCACTTTTTTTGAAACGGAGTGATAGTATCACTTCTCCTGAAACGGCTATACATTTAAGTTACTAAAATTGTGCCTAAAGTGAAAGTATCACTTTTCTTGAAATGGAGGGAGTACATCGTTTTATTAGTTGCAACGGAAAATTAGTTGATGCATAAAACAAAATATGGCTACATAAAATATTGTGTATCCTTTGTGGTGGTTTGCATAATGGATATAAATTTAAGTTACTAAAATTGTGCCTATAAAATGATAAATACTCAATTTTTCGTAAAAACTCTAAATTTGATATTGTTGTTTATCTTTCATTGCGTAGATTTTTTTATAACCTTTCCAACGAGATAAAATTTGTAAAATTTCAAGGCACGGATTTTTAGATATGTTATATTAAAGTTTGATTTCCAATTATACCCCTGAAAAGATAGGATACATAAGGAATTATAGTAATTGGACTAAAAGGGAAGGGCATTTTCCGACTTTCAAGTGCACACCAAAAAGAAGTGATTACCAAAAAGAAATCCAATCTTTTCATGTCAATTAATCACTTAGATTTTACAAAAAAATGGCCATATAAGGTCCTCCTCGCTTGATCGGTCGGCCCAATTAGATACCAAACTCTAATTGTGGAGATAAAATCATAGGATGAGCGTAAAATATCTAACAACCACTCCTAAAGGTAGATATTGTGAGTATATAGAAAGCACAGACATTTGGGTGAACCGTATTAGTTGATAAGATATACTCAAATTTTATTTTATTTAGAAAAAAGCAAATTGTGGAATTTATTAAAATGGAAAATTAATTCACTCGTACAAACGCTAACCGATAATAATCGGGCAGGTTGAAATGACGCGCGGACATAGGGATGCGTACAAAGTCCAACCCGGATACGGTTACGACATAGGTGATTACTCTTTGTTTGTTACTCCGAGAAATCATATTCTCTTTTACAAACGCTAACCGATAATAATCAGGCTCGGTTGCATTGATGCGGACATGAAGTTGCGTACACAATGCATGCGACGTGAACATGTGTATGACATAATTGATTAATTTTTTGTTGTTATTACATTGCACTATTGGAATAGTGCAATAAATATATATTATTTTGGTGGGAATCAGATTCCTAAGATTTAAATTTTTAATTACATAGAGCGGATTTCCCATGTTAGGTTCAAGGAATTTGGCTCATTTCCTAGGAATTTGATTACCAGGCCTTCAATTTCTTGAACCAAACATGATATAAAGATAGAACTAACAAGTTAGAATGAGCGAGTACCGAGATTTAGCATGCAAGTATGTATCTTATGTGCGTCAAACATGTGTTTGGACGAAATCACGTGAAGACGTGCATGTGCATGCATCGACATCGCCGCCATGTCCACGTCTCACGCGGATTCGGATCTAAAAATGACGTGTATGTTCTACCCAACAATCGTAAAACGGATATCTATACACACGCTCGGAAAATGAATAGTATGAAGTGTAAGAGGAATCATAAAACTTGTGCACTATTATCCTCATTAAGCCGAAAGTATCTCTTGGAAAGACTTGCAACTTGTGTTATTATCGAGGTTCAGCGAATTCTTTGATAAACATGTATGCCACTATATCCAAAATTCAAATATAAGTGACCTTTGGTGACTTATTTTAAAGTTTTATGACGAAGTGAAATCAACGCCAAATGCATCATATTATTATGAAATATATGATTCAAGACAAGGAAATGACGTTTATGTTGTCTCGATAGATGATTGGAGTAATGCTTGTGAAACAAGTGCAAACCTTTGAGCAACCGATAAATTCCACAACCTCATAAACGAATTAGCGAGATTTCATACTTTACTTGATGAGACGACCTAGGAACACATTTGTGCCTTTAGCTTGACCAAGAAATAGGATATAACTTTTTTTTAGCTCAAGCCAAAGAAAATAATTAGATTGAAAAGAATGAAAGAATATGTTAGAGCATAGCTCGGTTGAACCTACCTGCGTTGGTATGTCAAGTTTGGTTGTCATATTTTAGTGAATCAAACTCATGTTAAGAGTCGTTGATTATGTACTAGAGTCAACTTCGTATAGGTTAGCTTGAAAGTATTAGGATATGAGACATTACAAGTATTGCGTAAGTCTTGAAGATGTGAAGAACCAAGGAGAGCTACAACGACAACAATCATCCTTACACTTGAGGTTAGTGATATTTGACTTGAACTATTTCATTCCCTAACGTATCTTTCAAGTCGTGCATATTGAAAACAAAACCTGTGAAGCATATGTTAAACTCTAGATAGACATAGTATTAAGGAATACAATTACTTATAGGTTTATTGCTTAACTAATAAAATTTGTAGATAAGACATCGCCATAATCATTTGAATGCTATTGTGATTATGTATGGGTATGAGGTGGTGATTTCATCCTAGGGAAAAATGTTCTACATGTGTTCTAAGGAAGTAAGTTCATAAACTTATTTGAAACGAAAAGGAAATTTCGGTGTTATTGGTTTTGTTATTCATTGCATATATTATGAACAACCAATATATATGAATGAGTATAACCGCTCACAACTTGTTTGTGTTCTTGGTAGAACTATTCACAAAGGCCCCACTTATGTATTGGTATGACTTTTACTAGTGAAACCGATGTAAGTAATCACACGAGATGGTATGATCGGGTTTGTGATTTTATATCGACCAAATATGGGAAAGGGAACCATCTTATGATAAGAGGTGTCGTTACATCCAAAGGGGAAACTGATCCTTGTGGCTGCGACAAGGTTTATAGCAGAAGAGGCAGATCACATGGACATGTGCAACATGTTTTAGGCAAAGGAGCCATCAATATGACATCTGCAACACATAAGTTAGATACCATATATATGTGGGGAACCGATCCTAGTACCTAGCAACTGAATTTTGAAAAGCTAGTGTGACTAGTGCATGTGACTCACATGGAAGGTAGAACCAAAACTTGTTTGGGTAGAACCGTTAAACCGATGATTGTGATTGAATGTTTGTTTGATCAATGTTGCGGTGTAAGTCAGATGAACCAATTATAAACTTGTTTGGAAGTGTGGCAAATCGGTTTGAAGGTTGTAAGTGTGAAAGAAAACTTACAAAGTAAGGATGTCAGCATACTTTGAACACGTGTTGTGAATGTTTATTTCTTTAATTTTTCAAAGTTATTCATTAATAGCTAAGGGAAGAGAATCCCGGGGGATCGAAACATAAGTAAGTTAAGAATCTTCTAATTAAGGTTACTAATTTCATTTTGTATGGAAATATAAGAATTAGTAATGTGCATTTACTAATTAGATTTTCGAGAGATTTCGATCATTATGTTTGGACAGAGCATTTCCAGGAATTATGGAAACCGAATTAGTGATTTAATGAATATCTTGAGAATATTTTCGGTTTTGGAAATTCCTTGGTGTCCAAACTTCCTTGTCTATAAATACTTGAAGTTTGCCTTTCTTGCAAACTAATCCTTCAACAACAAACTTCCTCTTTTTGTTGTTACTTCGGTGTAGCCGCTTATTCGAGAGGAGAGTAACCTAATTAGGAGAAATCTCAGTACGGACGCTCGGTTTAAAGTATTCTTTGGGATTGAAGCTTCTAGCGTGTACCGTTGGTGGGAAACTAGATAATTACGGTTTATCTTTTGTTTCGATTGTTTTGATTGACTAACGGTGATTTGAAACGTTGCCACCTAGTTTGTTTATGCTTGAGAATCTTATCTTGATATAAGATTCACTCAAACTAGTTGTAGTTTCGATGGTGTGGATCTTTAGATTGTGTTAGTTCTAAAGACGGCCTTGTGATAGTCCATTGTTAACGTGACCTGCAGTTGCGTGATTGATCACAAGAGATTCAAGTGATTGTGTGTAGGTTTTATTGAAGATTTAAGAATATTCCCGGGAGACAAAGAAGATATTGAAGATATGACTTGGGTTTATAATCTCCGTGTGCACAATACTTGTTTCGGTAAAAAAGAGGATCCAATTAATAATCGGTTTGTCTTGTGGTAGATTGGATTAATTAATTGAGTAGATCGGCATCAACACAATTCTTTGGATTAAGAGTGTTGTTGGCTTAATCTTTAAAAGATTACTTAGGTAATTGAACATAAGATAGATCTAAGGACTTGATTTAAGGAGTTTATGTTAAGATAAACGGAAGAGCCTTTGTCCGGAGCTCATATCACTTGGTTGAAGAGAGTTGATACCAAACAGATTTGTTGTTCCTTTTTACTGTTTGGAATACTAATAAAGTAATTATTCCAAGTCACGTGACTTATTTAAGTTGAGGCGTGGGAATATATACGGAACTAGATGAACTATAGGTTTAGTTGCTTGGTCTCAACTATACGAAGTTAGGTGTAATTTGTGTAGCGGCTTAATCCTCGTGAGTATTCAATTGGACAAGGTCCGGGGTTTTTCTCGCATTTGCGGTTTCCTCGTTAACAAAATCTTGTTGTGTCATTTACTTTATATTTCCGCATTATAATTGTTTTATTATAATTAAAGTAAATTACACAAACGTTAATTCCTATTTACTTGATAAGTGAATCCTATTGTGTTTGGTTAAATTTAACCTTTTTATCAAGTAACATACTTCGTTGGTGTATTGTCTCCGATCTCATATCCATAGACGATCACACGAAGTGTAAACGGATTAGTTGTATTGTCTCGGGACTTTAGTCCATAGACAATCACTTTCGGAGAAAGGACTTATAGGTAGGAAAAGTTTTATCTTGAGGTATATTTGGGTACCCTCGCCTTTCGTAATACAAGAAACAAACAGCCAAGCGGCTAATGAAGCTTACAAGCCAAAAGAAATGAAGAAATACAATCGATAAACCAGAAGAACAAAGGTTCTACCACAGTTATTACTTTAATGAGGATTCGAAAAGAAATTTCCCATCCTCCAATTACATTAGTATTAATCTCTTTAAAGCAATCTAGATTTTTAGCCTTGTTAAAGCGTTAATATTTATATCACTAATAACCTCATGTGCCTTGAGACTTTGCCGCAGAAGAAAGAGCGTTATGGGATTTCCATATTCCCCACATTATTGTGGCTAGAAGTCTCTTCAAAAGTTGCTTTCCCATATCAAAAAGTTGCGGACTTTTTCCAACCGACTATTACCTATTTGAGTCTGTGTTAGCACAATCAAGAAGTAATTCCAAATTCCAACTGAATGAGAGCAATTGATTAACAAGTGATCAACCGATTCGCCATAGTTGAACTCTTATTGGATCAACAACAAAGGCATATATATAGTATCGACCTGTGGATCTTTAATATTTGGATTACCCATCCCACCAGACATTCGAAGACACTAATTGTTGGAATCTTGCAATAATGAACAGCAACGATGTATACAAATAATATGTAAATAACTCGAATCAAAATAACTTCTATGCAACAACTTGTGAGGAAGAATCATATAGGTTCAACAAGTTGTCCTTAACATATTAGTTCGCGAGTATACTCAAGATGAGCAATGCTAAACCCTCACAACGAAGATGTGTCAAGGATAAGATCACTGGGCATAGCTCGTGTTAGAACAACTCAAGCTACCCACTCTTGAACTTGCAACATGGATGGAAATAAAATGTCGCATGAAAAAAAAGCGAGAAGATGAAGACAAGAAGACAAGATTTGTTTGCTTTTCATATATCTTTTACTTGATTTTCGAGTAGTATTTATAGGAGAAGATTATTTGTAAATCAAGTTAGTTTAGGTTTTCCGTATAAAACAATTCAAAAACCAAAAATGAATTATCCACTACGTTTGTCAATATATCCATACGAATATATAGTTATATTGTGGAGGAGCTCCTTCTCTATTATACCCAATGTGAGACTAAGAGATTCATTCACTCAAACAAATGAGTGAGCATCCATATAACCCTTAGGTCCTAAGATAAACCATACCATTTTCCACCAACACTAATAACTAGCAACCCTTTGGTAGTTAAATGTTTGGTGACACCGAATTGACAAGGCTTAATACTTGTCGTGAGTTTTCTCCAAAAGGTCTAGAACATACTTTGTTTGGGAAAAAAATATCCCATGAAATTTTCTTTTTACAAACCTAAGTATTAAGTAGGGCACCTAGCTAAATCCTTCATAAAAACAATGATTAAAGCTACTAATAACTTCACCGCAATAAGCTACCAAAAAATTTCCACTAACATTAATATAAACCACATATACAAGAAGTATAGTGATCCTTCACCAATTGTCTATAACAAAAGAGAAATATTTCCATGAGAAGGTTGAAAATCAAGAAATTTAAGAAGATCATATTAAATCAATAATGAGTAAAATACAAAACTAAATTGATCAAGATTTACTGAGAAAAATTATCCAACGGGTATGACATAAACTCATGGATTATTAAAAACTTAGATTTACTTTTGGTAAGTTAAAATGCTCTAATAATTTGGTATGTAGGTTT
>JAJJWW010004436.1:0-13167 GCA_023531295.1 Papaver armeniacum
TGTAGAATATATATCCATGTAAAGTCCATATATGTTGGATCCAGTATTAGAGTCCATTGTAACATGTATCCATACAACTTAATATAAATATATGTCTCGATAACCTAAGTAGGTAATCGAGAATTCATAATCTGTTCTTCATGGTACGGAGCGGAACGTTCTCCCTGGCAACCCAGTTTTCAACTTCTTCTTCCTTCCAAACCCTAAGCTTTGCTCTTAGTTTTCTTTTTCTTTTCACCATGTCAAGTATTTCAACTCAAGCTTCATCTACCCTCCAATCACAGGATCTCAACTATTGCTGCTTCTCAATCGGTGAGTGTAGGCTCTTTCATGACCTCATCGTTTCTTCCTTCTTGACAAAATAGTTCTCTTAGATAGAACTAACTTTCTTCTCTGGAATCACAAATAACACCCACGTCTAAAATCTCACCGTCTCTATAAGTACCTTGATGATTCATATGAGATCCCAGCTCGAACTTGTTGACAAAAGTAGAAGAAAAAGACTCTAATCCAACTACGAAGAATGGGAGGTCATCGACCAAACCATCGTGTCTTGGATCAACTTGCTCTCTCACTGAACCTCTAAAATCAGAATGTGCTAGACGCGGCAATTTCGTGATGTGCGGAAATATCTTCGCTCTACCTACGCTACCATCAATCCATTTAGAAGTGCAACTCAAAGCAAACTTATCAACCATTCAAAGGGTAACTCCTCTATTTCGAGTATATCCTCAAGATCAAGGAAATCTCGACTCATTAGCTGCATTTTACAACTTTGTCTCGATCTTGAACTTGTTTCCACAACCTTGCGTGGATTGGGAGCTGATTGGACAAGTATATATGACTGTAATTGCAGAACCTCATTACCCACTTTTCTTGAACTTCATGCTCTACTTCTTTGTCATGAATCTCATCTACACCAATATCTTCAAAGTCTTGAAACCCGTCATCGACTTACGAGTTCAAGTGCTCTATTTGCTGGTTCACGATCCGGTGGTCGTGGACAATCCTCAAATCGTGGTCGTGGCTCTTCTAATGGTCGGAAATTGGAACTCAACCAATAATGAGTCGTAAGTCGAGCAGTTTGGAACACTAATGCTCGACCAAATGGCATAACAATGGTAGGTGCCAACTTTAACAATAATGGCATTTGGAACAATGGTTCTTCAACAACTCTTGGAATAATACGCGTGGGTAGTAACTATGGTGGCTTTATGCTCCCGGTCGTAGTAGCTATGGTGGTCTCTTTTGCACCATCGATCCTTGGTCCTCCACCCTCATCATCCAAGTAGTTTGTCAATGGTGCAGGCTAGCGGACACATAGCCTCCCTGTCATCGTCTCATGCAAGCTCGGAATATAGACTTACCTCGGGCGTTTTCAGCCATGCGGGTGCGTCATGCCACATGAGAATCATTGGTTTTTGACACTTCTTCTTCGGCACATGACTTTCGATGCCTCTCAAGCTTTGTCGAACCGTGTCGAGCTATAATGGTAATGCAAAAGTTCTTGTAGGCAATGGCAAACTCTTGCCTATAATTGCACCCCAGTGATGTTACCATCCTTTCTCAACATCTAAGTTGTTATTGAAAAATACTCTTCATGTGCCTTACTTGCCAAAAACTTAGTATCTGTTTGGACAACTCACTCGTGACTCGATTGTGTTTTTGTCTTTGATAAATTTGGCTTTTGCATACGAGGATCGTGACAGGGAACTCCTCTTGTCTGAGCAGGCAAGACTAACGATGGCATGTATCTATTCTCACAACAATCATTGTTCCTCGTGTCATCCACTCCATCCGCTTTTACTGTGCTATCATTGGTACTCGTACAAGTCCTGCAATTTGGCATATGCGCCTTGGTCATCCCAATCATCGTGTGTTTGATCCATTAAGTCTAGTCTTTCTTTCCCCTTTTCATCTAGTAGTTGCTCTTTTCAATCTATTTGTGCTAGGTTACATGTGTAGGTGCCAAGCACCATCGTCTCCCTTTTATGTCAAGAACTACCTATTCTAATAAAATTGTAACATTATTCATTGATTTATGGGTCTGCACCTTTTCCATCCAATTGTGGTTTCGTTATTTTCTCCTATTTGTTGATGAATGTTCCCGTTTCACTTGGCTATATTTTCTCAGCGGATAAAACTCAAGTGTTTATTTTTTTTGGATTTCAAAGCTATGATTGAAAAACAATTCTCAACGTCCATTCGTGTCTTACAATCGATGGTGGTACTGGTATGCAAATCCATTGAAATCTTATTTGCTTGCTAATGGCATTAGTCGATCTTCTTGTCCCAATACGCCTCAACAAAATGGCCTTCTTGAGAGGAAAATCCGTCATATTCTTGGCGGTCGTGCTCTTATGCTTCAAAAGTGGTTTACCGAGAATCTTTTTGGGCTGAATTTTATGCCACCGCTACATATTTAATAAATCGTCTACCCACTCCAGTTAAATACAATAATACTCAGTTTTTTTTGTGCATAATAGAGCTCGGACTATGGTTTTCTCAAAGCTTTTTGGTGTCGTTGTTATCCTCTACTTTCTCACTTCCTTGGCCATAAATTACAACCAAAAACACTTCCTTGTGTCTTTATTGGGTACAGTGATAAGCCTGAAGGCTACAAATGTAGAGGTCTCTAGTAATCGTGTTTACATTTCTCGCCATGTGATTTTTGATGAGTCCTGTCTTTTTCCATATCCCGCGGGCCTTTGGTGTTACTCTCAACATTTCATCTTCTAGTCCTGCTACTCGTACTTTCTATTAAGACGGCCCAACACTATTAAAGCTACACATCATCTTTTTATAACTCCAGTGACCTATTCCACCTTCTCCGACACATTACGTCGTGCTTCACCTCCTTCTATATCGCCCGTCTATCTCTCCTTTGTCTCCTACTACACCCACTACTCCTCACTTAACCCAACTTCTAGTGCTCTCCTTTGTCGCCTACTAGACTATCTTTCTCAGGTGATTCTTTATCTGGCTTTGATTCCTCCCCTGACTTAGTGTCATCTGCGGCTGCGTCTTCGATCTTGCCCGGCTGCACGGAGTCCCCACCGTCGACCGCCAATGCACCCTATGGTTACTCGCCTAAAGGATCATACTATTCAACCTAGGAGTTTCAAGGGTTGTTTTCTTTCGATACCCTATCTTACACAGTTTTGCGGCTCAAGATATCTTCCTTACCAAGAGAACCATCTTGCTTCACTATCGCCCAAGTCTTCGATTGGTGGGCAGCTATGCTTGAGGAAATTAATGCATTATTCTGAAATGGCACTGGTCTCTTGTTAAAGCGTCGGCCAGGGAATGAATATCATTGTTTGCAAATGGGTTTATCGAGTCAAGCGAAATCGATGGATCACTGGCACAGACGCAAAAAGCACGTTTAGTTGCCAAAGGTATTCTCATGACATGGCATTGATTATGATGAAACGTTTAGTCTGTTGTAAAACCCTTTGTGACTATTCGTTTAGTTCTGGTTTGTTGTTTCTTCATCTTGGCCTATTAAGCAACTAGATGTTAAAAATGCTTTTCTACATGGTCTCTTGATCAAGAGGTATATATGGAACAACCGCATGGGATTTGTTGATCCTAGATTTCTGATCATGTTTGTCTCTTTTACAAGGCGCTATACGGTTTGAAACAAGCACCCGTGCTTGGTTTCATCGTTTTGCCGTTTCTCACGGCGCTTGGATTTCGTTCTTCACAATCAGATCACTCCATGTTTGTACGGCAATCCAATATGGGCATCATTATACTTCTCTGTATGTGGGCGATATAATTTTAACAGGCAGTGATACTCAAGGTATTCAATCTCTTCTTCAACACTTCAAACTCGGTTTGCAATGACGGATTTGGGTGAGTTAAATTATTTCCTTGGTTTAGAAGCTAGAACTTCATACGGGTCTTGTTCTCACACAAAACAAGTATACTTTGGATCTTTTAAAACGTGTTAATCTTCTTTGATTCCAAACTGTGTCTACTCTCTCGTGGCACCTCGGCTCACAAACTCACTTGATGTGAGTGATTTATTTCTGATATTACTTTGTATCGAAGCCTGGTTGGTGGTTTGCAATACCTAAGTATGAGCCTTGGATATAACGTATGCGATTAACTGAGGTTAGTCAGTTTAATACAAGCCAACTCATACTCATTTCATGGTGGTTAAACGTATTCTTCGATATCTCAAGGGTGCGTTGGGTCATGGTATTTGCTTTTGGAATAACTCTGCTTTGCAACTTACGGCATACTACGATGCTTGATTGGGGCGGTGATCCGGACACTTCTCGATCTACCACGAGGTCATTGTGTTTTCTTAGGCAAAATCTCATATCTTGGGGTTCCAAAAAGACCCGAGTGTCTCTACTAGTAGTATCTTGAAGCGAGTATCGTGCATTGTCATCCACTTCTTGAGCTTATTTGGATTGAGTATACATTACGTGATCTTGGTGTCACTCTTTCGCAAGCCCCTCTTCTCTATTGTGACAACATCGGTGCTACATATCAGCCTCAATCCTATCAGCCTTGTCACCAAAGCACATCTGATTCATTATCATTTTTGTCGAGAAGAATCTCCTCCTGGGTCTCGCAGTCACGATATATATCCACTTTGAGAGCATCGGCTTGCGAGATCTTTACGAAGGGTTTGTCTACTACGCGTTATCGTTATCTATGTGACAAGCTTTCACGTTGTTTACCACCGTGTGGCTTGAGGGGTGTGTAGAATATATATCCATGTAAAGTCCATATATATGTTGGATCCGTATTAGAGTCCATTGTAACATGTATCCATACAACTTAATATAAATATATGTCTCAATAACCTAAGTAGGTAATCTGAGAATTCCCATAACTGTTCAGAGAAACATCCTCTAGTTCGTTTTGGTGTGGGGTGGAAACATCTGTCACGCATGTGAATGGCACCCGCGGAAACCTGTCAATTGTAAACAAGGTTGTTCGGGTGAAGAGAGCTACATCGAAATATCTTTGTTAGGTCCAATACATCTGAATAACCTTGTTTACAAATATTCTTAGCGTCATTTATTATCCACGGTAAAAAGGAAAGACCTTAACGAGGTTTGATTGTGCTATGTGTTTAATAGTGACTGATTATTTGACATTCGGCGTGTATAAACAAACAATATCTTCTTTTCTTTTGAAATTTATACATATGTAACATCATTTCTAACTTTTAGGATCCAAATATTTGACTTTCTTGTATAAATACATGATTTATATAGTATAAATAAAATATGTATATACGTGTCAGCGTCTAGTTTTTGAAAATTTTGTAGTGTAGTTTCAGCGTCGTGTGGGTCTCGCGTCTACGCATCCGTGTCGTGCAACCCCGGATCTTTAGGGTGGTAAATATGCACGAGTTTAATAAAATAATTGTCCCATGAAATTGACCAAAGGGTCGATGTCATTGGAATCGAGATCAGTATTTTGGAGTAAATTATAGTTATGACCCGGATAAAATTGCAAATTATTTTAGAGGCCCTAGGATCTTCTGAAATCTAGTTTACTTTAAACGCAAACTCCCATTTCTCCCCGCGTCCCGCCCAACTTCCTTAAGGTTTCATAACTACTCTCGGAAAAAAATTTAAAAACCAAATTCATTCTGCTCCTTTTGTAAATCTTATTGTCATCTTCATCATCGTCAATTGATAATCAACAATTTTAGATTTTAGTGGAGTAAACGAGAAATCGAAGTTTTAAATGGGAAAGAAAAAGCCTAGAAAAATGCGAAAAGAAATTGAGTGCGATTCGGAAAAAGAGAAGCGAAAGCTTGTGAATCGAGTAACAAATGCAATGATAGGTATAATTCTGTTGATTTAGTGGATATATCCTGGCATTGAGACTAAAAATTGAATTTCTGTTGATTTTGTAGGAAGTAAGCGAAATTGAATGTGATCGAGATCCAGATCCAGATCAAACTATGAGTCAGTAAAAAATCAACAAAAGGTATACATGTTGTTTGTATCTTTGAAATTTGTTTTTTGTAAACACCATAAATCACGGACTAACTTTTGTGTTTGTTTTTGTAGGAGCGATAAACGGAAGAAATCGGATGAATGGGATGAAGAAGAAGGTACTAAATTCTTTTGTTGTCCCTTCTTGTGGATTTCTGCATGAAAAACAGAACTTTAGTAATTTTAAGAAAAATCAAAACTATGGATATTTCTTGCCTGATGGTAAGGGTGTGTGTGGATTTAAAAATCAATCAATTTTTAGTTTTTGTTACCTTATTCAACCAAAATTTGAAGCGTATGATGATGGATCGATATTTGATGAGTGGTTTGGTTAGTGTAGAAAACTGAATTGTACCAATACCATGATCCTGTTTTTGATTTGGATCATCAGACAAGAATTAGCTTGTGGATATATCCTGCCCAAAAGTTATAGTTTTGATTGTTGAAAAGTAAAATGTTTTGTAGTTTTGATTGCTTTTCCATTTGTTTTGTAGTATCATCGGGAAAGCCATATAGAGCGGGTTTTACGCTGTCGGCTTTAGTAGGGATATGAATGAAAAAAAAATGAAGTTGAGTAAAGAACAATTGGATGTACTTATGGAATCTCCCTTTGGTGACTTGTACGTAATGTTCTTGGAGAATGAATACGGTCCCATCCCTTTGGAACAAAGCGATAAAGCCTTGCGAAGTTCTTGAGGTGCGAAGGAGCGGCAAACACGAAATCAAGTTTGAGTTTGTTGAAATGAGTGAAAAACACATAATCACGTCACGCCACAAGAGTGGGTCTCATTCTTGGAATGCCATGCATTGAAGGAGAAAACGTGCAACAAAAGGCGATGTATGGCGGTTGCTTTAGAGAATCAATTTCTAGTAGGATTTTGGTAAAGTCATCTGTGACAATGAAGGCAATACGTCTGAGAAGCAATCTACCCCATTGGTAAAAGCTAATGGAGCAAATGAAATGGAACAGTCTATTAGAAGGAGGGATAATGAAGACTTGGCGATGCTTGTCGGTTCCGTACATGTGCAACACTATCTTTTTACAACGAAGATGCGATTACAATAAAGGAGAAGTATCAGGTTTTAGTGGTTAATTTTGAAAGATGTAAAACCTTGTCATTATTTTGATACATGCATATTTGGCCGGGCAGCATCAACAAAAGTTTCAAAACCCGGAAAACATTCTTTTGGATGTGTTTTTTATCTTAGGTGAGTTATAAACAAACATTATATGCCTATTTTTATTATGTATTCTTTGAATTAGAAAAGTAGTATTTACTATGATTTGAAGCAGTTTGGTTTTGTCGAGCATACCAAAATAGTGGTGCCAAAAGCATTACCGGAAGACAAATTTGTCTGAGGAGCGGTAGGTGGAATCTGAAGCAGTTTGTAATCTGCATTACCTCGAAAGACATGGATGAGTCGAAATATGGTAAGCTAATCTTATTCTTCATATTTAAGTTTAATTTGTCTTCTGTTTAAGTTGAATTTGTCTCTATGTTTAAGCTCCTAGGTTTCATGTTGATCGGTGTAAATTTAGCGGAAAAACAAATGTGTGTAGATAATAAAGTTGTACTTGTTTGTTAATTTGTACTTGTAATGTCGACGAACATAGATATTACTCAGAATGAATGTTTTGTTGATTTGTACTTGTAGTGTCAATAACATATAAATAAAATATTAGTTTGATCAAAATTTGTCGAGCCTTACACTTTGAGAAAGAAAAGGTTATCTTGAATATGAGTGAAGAGGTGGCATTATGTTCTTGGAAGAAGGCGAGAAGACAAATATGAGGTGAGGATGACTATAAAATCAAGTTGGGAACAATCACGAAGAAAATGGATTGTAATAATGAAGAAGTTGTGCCTAAAATGCAAGAGATGTTGAACAAGATCTACTTCAAAGCCTACCCAGACATTCAGCCTGATAGAATACATAAAGAATTTGATGATTATGTACAATTGGAAGATGATGCAAAGTTGATGTGCACTATGTCACAAAGAAGCATGAGAAGATGATTCCAATTCGGCACGGGTTAAAAAGGATAAGAGGAGGTCGAATTTGATGATTCGTACAATTCGATGATGATGCAACGGTTGATGTACTTTATGTCACATTAAGAAGCACGAAGATGATTCCATTTGATGACGAGTTAAAAAGGATAAGAGGGTTGAATTTGATGATTAAGCCTACAATTGGATGATGATGCAAAAGTTGATGTGCATATGTCATATCAAGAAGCACGAGAAGATGATTAGATTGACAAAAGTTAAAAAGGATAAGAGGGTTGAATTTTGATGATTGATGATGATGATAAAAGTTGATGTGGATGATCAAGAAGCACCGAAGATGATTCCATTTGAGACAGTTGAAAATGATAAGAGGTTGAACTTGATGATTACGATTGGATGATGATGCAAAAGTTGATGTGCATATGTCATATCGAAGCACCGAGAAGATGATTAGATTCGCCCACAAGGTTAAAAAGGATAAGAGGTTAATTTGATGATTCGTACAATTGGATGATGATGCAAAAGTTGATGTGCCTATGTCACATCAAGCCTGAGAAGATGATTCCATTTGATCTGAGTTCAAAATGATAAGAGGGTTGAACTTGTTTTTGGTGATGATGTTGAAAACATGGACCTTGCCAAAATTTTTAATAGAGTTGAAGGTACATTTCATAGTATGAATAAACATGTTTTTTCTTTCTATTGATATTTACACATTATTGTTAAGACTTAACAATTTAAAAAAAAAAAAAAATTAGCGGGAAACACCAAGATTGGAGACCTCGGCACGGCTATTAATCGAGCCAACTCTATTATTCTGAAACAACTTCTATTGCTCTATTGCTCACAGAAGCAAAGGTTGGCGTGAATCTCAAGAGGCAAATCATACGCTCCGAAACAACAAGTTCGCTTCTCCAAAGCACTGCTAGTGAAGATCCAAATATTCATTTCCAGAAGCAAAACTTGTGATACGACATCATATACGGTTTTATTAGAATTTTAAAAAGAGGAAAGCCACTTTAGTCGAATGTACAAAAGATGATATTAGCGAGAATAAGAAGGCAAAGGACGAACATATTACCCTTAGTCGGTAGAAATTATTCAAAAGCGTGAAGAGGTAATTTCAACAACATTGATATTGTGGATATTAAATGCGCGAGAATGAAAATGTCCTTGGGATTGAAAGATTATCAAAAACATTTATGATGAACATTGTTGATGAACTTACTCATTGTTGAGATTACAGGAAGGATTCAATAAAGGCTATTCGAAGGATGGAAATGGTAAAACATCCTTGGAAAAGGTTACAAGGGAGTCGGCCAAGACAATAAAAAAGCTTCAAGAGGTAAAAAAGTATTCGTGTCTTTTTTGAGAAGTTTAATTGATTACATTTTTGTTAATGTGAAAACATCTTATTTTTGTGTATGTTCTGCATGTTATTGTGGATATGCATCATGTGTTGAGATTTTAGGATGAGAAAGTAAACCATATTTGCAAAGATCGACGAGTTATGGCTACTAGCGAGAAACAGGAATAATATACAAGTAGAAGCGTCTTAGTGGTGACCAAGGAAAAGAAACCCTGTCTTCGAGTTGAGGGCATGAATCACCCGGAGAGGTTTTTGAATGCGGCACACATGACAAGAAACGGATTCTTTTGATTCTAGACTGAATGGGGTCCTTGGTTCTTTTGTTTATAGGAAAATTTAATTGAGGCCTACTTTGTCATGAGTTTGTGCGCCCACGTGTTGCGTCGTTTAAAAAAGTGGTGTTTTGGTCTTCAATGAACGGTACTCTTCCGGATGTTTTCCTTATTGAATCATATATTTCTATTTGGAGAATTTGAATCTTGGATATGTTTTCTTCCACTTTTTCTAATCCTAGGTAACAATACTATGACGGGCAATGCAAAAGATATTCCTTGATTTGGACATACAACAAATCAGATATGGGTATGGTATAGACTTATTTTTTTAATGTCCTAGCTACCTTTATTTGCATTCCCTTTTTCCTTCTCTGCTTAGCACAACCTAAAATATTGCACTTTTTCATCTTCTTGTCATATGCTTTTAGGCGAGCAACCAAGCACATTGCACTAACAGAATTGAAGATTCCTTATCCGATAAAGATTCCAAGCCATGGTTTCTAAGGTAACATACCAAATCAACACCATTTTTCGGGAGACTTGATCATGCTTTAAACACTATTATGGTGGACGATTCTCCATTGAAAAGCAGTTATTAATCCGGTAAGTTTGCTTATTCTTTTGCTCCCTTCATCTTTTCGTTCATTTTCCCCTACCATCTTTGTGCTTAACTATGTCCTTGCTATAAACGTATTCTAGCGCAACACACACATGTTTCCAAAAACATGGCATCCTGGGGATGCGAAGGATAACGCATTAAGTAAGTCTGAATTATGTTATGTGTTTAGCATTACGTAAAAAGGGAGCTATCCCAGTTTATCATATATTTGGTTTTTTGTTAACGAGGGCAAAGAGGGAGATATCCAGTTTCCTCTATAGTCTAATGTATGATGGGGATATCCAAGACCATGTGTTAACAAAAACAGCCCAAATGTTTCCGTCAAGAGGAAGCTGATAGCACAATCGCTATGGTTTGGGGTAATCCAATTTATGCGACAAAATTAAGGTTGGTGTCTTGCTCAACATGACTAGTTATGGAATCCTGAAATGTTTTAAGATATCATGTGAAGTAACGAAGGCCGGATCTACAACAATTGGAAGCTCTGGATCTACAAAATGGAGATAGATATCAAAATGGAGAGACATATCAACTTATATATATTATAGATAGAGCTGTCATAACACGACCATAGCTCAGTCTGGTGTGGGGTGGAAGCATCTTGGCACACGCGGAAACCTGTTCTTGTAAACAAGGATGTTCAGGTGAAGATAAATGGCTACATCGAAATATGTTGTTGGGTCCAATACATCTGAAAAACCTTTGTTTACAATTATTCTTAGCGTGCAGATGTTATCTATCGTGATACGGAAAGACCATAATAGCCTTAGAGTTGTAGATATTCCTGGTTTCTAGTCATGGACGGATATATCACATAGGTTTGAGTGGATATTTCTGCATGCACCCCTTCGACAAAATATAAAACCTCATTTTCTTCTTTCGTAATTTCTTTCTGTAAAAGACAAATCACATCACGTGGAGGTCAGTTGCTTTGTGAAAAGGATTGAAGATTAGGGTTTTATTTTTCGGAGAAGGTCTAGTTGATACTCTTCTTCTTCTCTCACAGATCGGGTGATGACTCGGGCGAACCGATTCACAACTCACTAAATTTTGAGCGTCAATCCTGCACATCCATGATTATGTTTCTCTATTCTTTACATCGATTCCTAATTTTAATCTGTTTTTTTGTTGCTTTGCTTATGTCTTAAACTCCTATCTTTTTGGTTTTCAAAACGAGGAACCCTAGTTTTAGGTGCCTTCAATCTTCCTCTTTATTTCTTTTTCTATGATTACCTCGAACTAATTAACTCAAATTCTTTGTTTTTGTATAATCTTTTGATTTCATCCCGTCTCTCCTTTCAGCGTAATTGGGAGGAATAGGTTTGAAATGTTCTTTTTGCCTATGTCATTTAATCGGTTGATTTAAATTCAACACTCTCAATTTTTAGAACTTGCACTAATCTTTGAAAATCTGTTTTTTTTTATTTTTTTTTATTGGCTTTGTCAAATTCATACTATCATTTTTGTTTGAATCATATAAAATTTGTGGTTTAATTGAAGAGTAAATTGAAGAGCAAAAATCAACCATCATCAAGATTTAAAGATAAATTTGTTTGAATCATATAGATTGTGTTTATTCAATAATTCAAGGAGTAAATTGTCGCATTGCCTCAAACTTGCTAAATTATTTATGAAACCCTTTGCTCCACCTTTTGACTTTTAGCTTTCCATCAGTCAACACCTCCCTATAGGTATAGCGGCCGTAAAGGAAATATCCACTCAAACTGTCTGCGGGATATATCCCGTATTAGAAACCGGGGAATATCAACAACTATTAAGGCTATTATGGTCTTTCCGTATCACTGTGGATAAGTCTCGCACGCTAAGAATAATTGTAAACAAGGTTTGTTCAGGATGTTTAGAACTTGCACTAATCTTTGAAAACCTATTTTTTTATTTTATTTTGAAGGGGATTGTGCTTTGTCAAATTAATACTATCATTTTTGTTTGAATCATATAAATTTGGTTTAGTCAGAAATTGAAGAGTAAATTGAAGAGCGAGAAAATCAACTATCATCAAGATTTAAAGATAAATTTATTTTGAATCATATAGATTTGTGTTTATTCAAGAATTCAAGGAGTAAATCGCATTGCTCAAACTTCAACTATTTATGAAACCCTTCGATCCACCTTTTGACTTTTTAGCTTTCCATCACCAACACCTCCTATAGGTATAAGCGAACAAAGGGAAATATCCACTCAAACTCATGCGGGATATATCCATGACTGAAACAAGGGGAATAACAACTATTAAGGCTATTATGGTTTTTCCAGTATCATAGTGGATAAGTCTTTGACGCTAAGAATAATTGTAAACAAGGGTTGTTGGATGTTTAGAACTTGCACTAATCTTTGAAAATCCTATTTTTTTATTTTATTTTGAAGGGGATTGTGCTTTGTCAAATTAATACTATTGTTTTTGTTTGAATCATATAAAATTTGTGTTTAGTCGAGAATTGAAGAGTAAATTGAAGAGGAGTAAAATCAACTATCATCAAGATTTAAAGATAAATTTGTTTGAATCTATAGATTGTATTTGTTAATTAATTCTGAGTAAATTAATGCATTGCCTCAAACTTGCTACAAATATTTATGAAACCTTTAGATCCACCTTTTTACTTTTAGCTTTCCATCGGTCAACACCTCCTATAGGTATAAAAAGAAGCGGCCGTAAAGGAAATATCCACTCAAGCACATGCGGGATATATCCGCGACTAGAAACCAGGGAATATCAACAACTATTAAGGCTATTATGGTCTTTCCGTATCAATTGTGGATAAGTGCTGCACGCTAAGAATAATTGTAAACAAGGGTTGTTCAGATGTTTAGAACTTGCACTAATCTTTGAAAATCCTATTTTTTTATTTTATTTTTGAAGGGGATTGTGCTTTGTCAAATTAATACTATTATTTTTGTTTGA
>JAJJWW010004437.1:0-147216 GCA_023531295.1 Papaver armeniacum
AAGTTGTAATGCACAAAGATGGTGCATACCCACCATGATGGCCTTTACCGCAACAAAATTTTAGTAACACCTTATTTTTCTCGCTTTTCTTCCCAGCCATTAGCACACCTTCTAATACTCGTGCCATACTTCAATATCACAATTCCTATTTTCCAAGGGCGAGTGCTCACATCATTGCCATGTCTTGGATCAAGCTCACTTAAATTGCTCAATCCCAACACCTGCAATAGCTCTAGCACCGACTTTCGACACTTCAAACTTTCGCCAAAACCCCAACCGCAACACCGTTGGCTCCATCTATCCCGCTCAGAATCCTCAGCCAAGCAGCTTCGGGGCCCTAGGCATACCACTAGGCGCATCGAGTCGAGCCACCGCCACCGCCACTAACTTCATTGCACATCACCTTTACTAAACTTTATCAACAAATGGGCCCAACTCCACACCCAAACATTGCCTCATTGCACTAAAATCCCCGTCAGCAAACACAATACCACCACCAACACGTCAAGCTTCTCAAGTTGACCTAAGCCTTCACAAGCAAAACCAAACACTTATACCACTGCAAAGACAATATATCAACTCCTTCTCTTCACTTCCATGACCACTTCACTCCCAAAGAATCAACCATCGCAATAATGCGCAGTGAGAGTCACTTCACCTACCAGCACCTTGTACTCAACTAAGCAGCTCCACCCGCAAATCATCTACACACGCCTAGATATTCATCCTAACCAACTTCACCACCATGCCTTCAGCCTTCGACTCTGTAGCCGAGAACAACAGCTCCCGAGTTCCTCAACACCCGCAGCTCCCCATCTAGGCCTTTTAGTCCATTACAGGCTTCATTTCAATCAATCAGCCACAATGTAACCCGCCAGACAGCAAGTCACCACCGTGACGGTAGCTCGATAAACTAGCCATCCTCAACCTCGCCAAACCACCCAACATTGTAGCTCCACCCGACCCCGCAACTCAAGAGCCACTAGCTAAAGCAGAACCCGCAATCTGCCTGCAGACATTTCCATGTCATAAACAAATCACCACCATCTTAGCAGACCCGCTTCCACCGAAGAGTCACCAACTTCCACCTTTCGCAATTCACAAACCATCACAATCACCACCAAGGCTTCAACAGCCATCTCTATAACTCCCAAAGATACACAACTCCACCATTCCTAGCATACATCTAAGGCAACATTCATTCATCTCATCACAGTCCCCCGGCTCGCTTACAAGATGATTGCCACCAATGCCACCAGACTTATTCCACCCGTAATTCTACCACAATTCCATCCAAATTTGTAATCTCTGACCCAACTCCATTTGAGTCTTCAAACCCCTTCAATCGTAAATCACCATCAACCTTTTCCAGCCATATCCATTCCACCATCTCCTTTCCTTTTGCCGCAATTGCATCCAAGCCCATTTTCCCGAGCTTCACCATTATTGCAAATCACTACTCCAATCCTGCTTCAAATCGCCGTCTCCCGATGTAACCACCAAAGCAGCCACACATCCAACACCAGCATCAACCAACACATTACCACTCGAGTTCAACTTCAATCTCTCCAGCTCCATCTCTGGGATCCGTAAGAACCATGAAGATCAAATCAAACCCTAGTTTCCATATCCAGAGTCAATTCCGTCTTCTTTCATCTTCATTAACAATACCTGCCTTTCAATTCTTCTTGATTCTCAAGAACAACCACGAACCCATATAAACCAATTGCTCACATCTCACGGATTCATCGACAACGGATCGAACCCATCTTCACTTTGCTTTCAAATTCAAAATCTCAACTCGAATAAACAAGTTGTCACTTTCTCTTCTCAATCTCTCCCAAGTTCTTTCTCTCGATCTGGCCGCCTTCATTAAACCCTCTTTTCTCTCGATCTTCAGTTGAAAAATGATTGAAAGAAACATCTCACTTCTATCTTCACAAAACAACGACAAATTAAATTCGAGGTCGAGAACAACCTGACCAAATGATAAGGTTGCCTGACGGGCATTATTAAGGCACCTGGACAAGTGGATATGGGCCACCAATAAACTTTTTGTATTGTCACCATCGGGAACCGACAAGCTTAATTGTTGACTTTGCTTTCAACCTTCTCATACGGACCCTAATGGCCTCGTTTTTCGCTCGATGGCTTACTTTTGCTCCAACGGGGATGATTTCCGCTTCTTTACCTCCGTGCGACTCCAAAGTACCTAATAACTCAAAAACACGCGTAAAGTACATAATTCACACGAAAAATAGCAAAGAAAGCATAAACTCTATATAGTAAATACGGTGCATTCTACACCTATCACTGACATACGGTAACTTGATTGCACCATCTTGAATCCATACATCTAGCAATTCAATCACTTCTTCGATGGGAAAAGGAAGTCGTTCCGCTTGATCGCCCATGTCAGGCTGGGTTGAGCTTGTGCGTCTCGAGTTTGATTATCCTTCCTTTGTGCTTTCGAAGGAGCTGGAGAAACATGATTGCGTTGTGGCTCGGCTTTCCGTTTGCTTCCTTCTGCAATAATATTTGTGGAAGGTTGGAGGTTGTACTGCTTGTTTATTAGATGCCTGCTGCTTCGAGTTTCCCGTGGGTTCTTCACTTTTGTAGCTTTTGCTTTCTCCAAAGAAAGCAAAAGCGGTAGTTGCTGATCGCTTAGCTGCTTCATGAAGTTATGAGAAGGTATGGAACCAGATATTTTCCAGTAAAGCTCTGTAGACCGGTATCATTTCATTGATGCACAAGTCCACAAGTTGATGTTCTGTGACATTTATATCGTGACAGTCCAGGGCTTGAACTCTGAACCTTTTCACATAATCATTAAGATGTTCATTGCTCCTTTGAAACATCCTTCCCGGATCGAGAGAGTGACTTGCTCAAACGAAGAAGTATTTTCGTAGAAAGCATTAATCATCTCTCCCCAACTGGTGATACTTCCTGGTGCGATGTTGTTGTACCAGGTGTATGTTGTTCCTGTAAAAGACTTTGAAAATTCCTTCATATGGACGACATGGTTATGCTCATGTTCACCTAGTGATTCCAGAAACCGAGAACATGTTCTCGAGCATTGCATGTTCCATCATAAAGAGTGAATGTTGGAGAGATATAACTCTTTGGAAGAGGAATTCTTTTGCACGAAAATGGGGTATGGAGGTTGGTGACGATAGACAAAGGATGTCTTATCTTTACTACGGTTCTCTAAGAGGCGTTCCAAATCTTCATGAGTGATGAAACTGGATGGATCTTTCGTTGGTGGGTTGTATGCAACATTGTGGACTTCATCATCATCCACTACATGAATTGGAGAGACTTCAGGATCAGCAGCCGGGGATGTTTCCTTGGTTTTCCCTTTCTCTTTCTCTGATTGACGCTGGCTCGAGTTTATTCAGAGACAAATTGTCCGTGAGATTCTTGAGGTGAGAGCATAGCTCCTTCTGTGTTGTAGCCATGTCTATTTGATTCTTGGCAAGAATTTCCTGAATCTTCATGAGATCAGTTATAATTAGGGGTGGGACTTGGGTTGGGTTAACCCACCCAACCCGTGCCCAACCCGAATATTGGGCGGACATGGGCAACGTATTTCAAAACTTTGGGCAAGCTTGGGCATAAATTTTACAAACCCGCGTTAAATTTGGGCAAGCATGGGCACAGATATTTTTAACCCAAGCAACCCGCCCAACCCGAAGAACTATGATATAGTTATATAAAACTATTTTTATAGTTGTTATTATTATCTGTTTAGAGTAATTTTAGATATTATCTTCAAATATAATATTGAAATTATAAATTTTTATTTTTTTTTTTTTTTTTTTTTTTTTTTTTTGAAACTAGGCGTAGGCCCGTCCTGCCCCCTGGCAACGTAGCCACCGGCTTACTCCCCACTGAGCAAACTCGGCCCCCTGAACCCCATAGTAAAGTTAGTATAATTACACGAGTACTTCAATGTTTGAGCGGAGACTCGAACTCCTGACCTCCTCCTTGAGAGTCAGGCTCCTGGCCAACTGGGCTAACCCCAGATGGTTTTATAAATTATATCTATCTCATTAATTATTCGATATGAAAAAAAAAATATTATTGTAAATAATCTTCAGTTATTTGGAAATTTAAGATAAATGGAACAAATTGAATCTTATTATTACTAAAATTTGTTATTGTCATATTAACAAAATCGTATGTCTAGCGAAACTGGGCCAACCCGAGGAACATAAATTGGGACTGGACTTGGCAAGTACCTCCATGGGTTCCACGGGTTCGATGGGCAACTGGGCACAAAATTCTTAGCTCGGGCCCACCTCATTGCCAAGCCTTCTAACCCGCCCAACCAACCCAAGTCCCACCCCTAGTTATAGTATGTGGATCCCTTCTGATTTCCTCAGGAGACCGTACGAAGAGAGGATTGTTTCCGATGTTGGATAGAGGAGGGGTGGTATCAGTAGCGCCATTGTTAGAAGCAGGAGCGACTGGAGCACCACCATTGTTGTTGTTAGTGCTAGCATTGTTTGGGTTAGGGTTTGTAACTGAACCTGACCTAAGATCAACCATCTTGATGAATTGAGATTGCAACCGAGAGATTAATCTCCCACTGTGGTCGCCAATCTGTTGATAGGAGAAAACGATTTACTGGTTTTCTAGGAAGTGAAGAGACGACCGTGCGGAGGAAACTCCTCGAACCGAGCAAATTGTTTAACCTTTTGCAAACATATGCACTGCAACGGGAGTGCTTGAATTCGAGAGATCAATCTGTAAGACTCCGGTCTAAACCAAGAGAATGGCCGTCCAGCATTCAATTTGGTCACAAGAGAGGATGGGTCGATCCGTATGAGGGAAGCTGAGAAGTGTGTGAGATCAATAATGATCAAGGATTGTGAATGTGTTGTGTATTCAGCGTGAGGAAAATAAGTTCTGATGATTGAATTTGCTCTATTGAGAGTGATTGCTCAGACACTGAATTCTTGTTCTGTTGTTTCAATCATGGGTTTAGAGACTTATATATATTGCAAGAAATAGTAGACACATTGATCCCAGTAAGTGTAACGGTTGCTGGAGTCAAAGAGTGGGAAATCGTGTTAAACCAGTTACTCATCATGCGGAGACTTGGTTGATTGTCCACCCACTACTTCGTTAACTCCTTCAACCGCTTGCACTACTTAGTCACATTCTCATCGTGGGTGAACACACGTGCCGTAGGCCGCCAGACCAAAACCCTAGTTAATATCCCCATGTGACACGATTGATGTCTCGTGATTGTGGAGTTCGCAAGGCGGACGTGTATTTAATTAATCAGTTGTTGACTTGATGAGATGATGAGTCTTTGTATTGTTGAGTCGAGTATGATTTATGAATGCTCTAGGATTCATGAATTGAACATGTCTGTTGAGACAGATTTACAATTGTCGAATGAATGTTGATAGTTAAAGGGAGCAAATATTGCTCGTCCGATGAGTTGTTGAATATTGATAGTTGAACCAATACTCCTAGTTTAAGGAAATATTGCTCGTGTGAGCAAATATTGCTCGTCTGAGCAAATGTTGCTCGTTTGATGAATTATTGGTAGTGGGACCAAATAAAATATTAATTTAAGATACTGGCAACTGGACCGAGTATATTTTATTAAAAATGTTGATTACGGGATCAACATAAAATTATTAGTGTTTGAACCTGCTCAGAATTATGTTTTGTAGAGCATTAGATTCAAAAACCCTAATTTTGAATAATTGATTATCAATTGATGATTTATTGAAAATCAACCACGGAGTGAGAGAGGGACCGGCTACATGGGATGATGGGCCGACCATGTAGCGCCCAGACGCTCGAGTGAGCAAATACCAAAGTCCTTTGAAGACTGGTGAAAGGATGATTAAATGATGGTTTAATCATTTATTAAAATAGTGCTCGTTTGAGCATTAGGTGATAAAACCTAATTATAATCGTGGAGAAATGAGGGACCGACCAAGGGGTCATGGAACCGGCCCCGGTGGTCACGGACCGACCGACGATCATTTAATGAAAGTCCAAGTTGTTTGGAAGAGTTTGAACCTAATATGAACAGATTAGGTCAAATTATGAAAATATGTGGGACCGGCTTCCAAGCCAAAGGGCCGACCCCGGTCGGTCGAGGGTAACATTCCGCGTCACCATAATGTTCGTGTATCAGTCTTAAGGATTCTTGTATTTTCTGGTGTGCGTTTGAGCAACATTTGATAAAATATGAAGAAATCAGGGTTTGTCTCAAACTGAGGAACTTCATAAGATGAAGGAAATAATAATAATAAAATAAGGTATTACAAGTTGTGGGACCGGCCACGGCTAGGACATGGTCGGCCGGCTAGTAAGCCCGGGCCCCGCGACACCTTTCCTAATTTTATATTATTTCCATTATGCGGAGGAAATCTCTTGAAACTGAGGAGTTTGTTGAAACGAAGGAGTTTTCATGAGATGAAGGAAATAATAATAATAACATAAGGAATTACAAGGTGTGGGACCGGCCACGGCTAGGGCATGGTCGGTCGGCTAGTAAGCCCGGTCCTGCGACACCTTTCCTAATTTTATATTATTTCCATGATGCGGAGGAAATCTCATGAAACTGAGGAGTTTGTTGAAACGAAGGAGTTTTCATGAGATGAAGGAAATAATAATAATAAAATAAGGAATTACAAGGTGTGGGACCGGCCATGGCTAGGGCATGGTCGGCCAGCTAGTAAGCCCGGTCCCGCGACACCTTTTATGTTATTTCCATGATGTGAAGGAAATATCATGAAACTAAGGAGTTTGTTGAAACGAAGGAGTTTTCATGATATGAAGAAAATAATAATAATAAAATAAGGAATTACAAGGTGTGGGACCGGCCACGGCTAGGGCATGGTCGGCCGGCTAGTAAGCCTGGTTCCGCGACACCTTTCCTAATTTTATATTATTTCCATGATGTGAAGGAAATATCGTGAAACTAAGGAGTTTGTTGAAACGAAGGAGTTTTCATGATATGAAGGAAATAATAATAATAAAATAAAGAATTACAAGGTGTGGGACCGGCCACGTCTAGGGCATGGTCGACCGGCTAATAAGCCGGTCCCGCGACACCTTTCCTAATTTTATATTATTTTCATCATGCGAAGGAAATATGATGAAACTGAGGAATTTTGCTAAAACGAAGGAATTTGCTCAAATGAAAGAATTTTCATGAGATCAAGGAAAAATAATAAAACAAGATAAAACAAAGAAAGAGGAGTGGGACCAGAAGCCATGGTCGCATGACCGGCCCGGCCGGTGGGCCTCGGGTCCCCTTAGATGCCTTAATTAATATTTTTTTATTATTATTTTCTTCTTCCCTATTTTGCATAGGTTTCTTCATTCCTTCGTATTTGAATGTTCGTTCGTGCATTGGTGCTCATTAGTGTATTATTGCTTGAGTACACTTTCACCATTTCCTAGTGGGCTTACTCGATGGTGGATCGATTCAGACGTTGAATATTTATTACTAACCCATGGAATTCTACCTGGGAAGAGCCATGAATTGAAGTAATGAAATATTATGAAGAACGTAGAATATTTTCTAGAATTCGATTACGACTAGAAATAATTAATTGATTAATTGATGGCTCTATACTAGCGTGCAAGCTGTCTCAGGAGCGTTATAATTATTCAAAGATCGGGTATGAGCTAGTTAAAGCGTAATACTCGATTTGAATGTTTATTCTGTAAACTCAGGGAACATTGCGACATCCTGAAGACGTTATTGCTCTATACTAGTGATTAATACATCTAGGAGCCGTCCAATCATTTCGATTCTATACAAAGTGATTACTGAAATTGCTCTGTTAATGAAATATGTCATGGTCTCAGTTGAGAGACTGCATATATCTGCTCTGAGAGGCAATACACTCAATCATAGGTTCTTAGAGATGTTCTGAGAGGCAATACACTCAGTCAGAGATCATCTTGGCATGAGTTTTCATGCTTTAATGAGAGACATGAGCCTCAATACTCATCTGATTGCTGAATCAGGAATATGTAAGATTATGGTTTTACAATTTTAGACTTTGTCAAAAATCCACCATCAACAGCCGTGAAGTCTAAAGCTCAACTACACTTCTATCCTAATCCGAGACATAGCTATAAATAGACTAGAAATCAAGTATATAGTTTTGATAACTAAACTTGACAAACAAGCTTGAGATAGCAACGCTTGCGAGTTCGACCGAGCAGTGTTCTAACAGAGTGCCATTGGAATTGGGGATCCACCGATTTCTCCAAATATTTATGTGTTTATCGTCTCCCACTTGCCATACCGAGAGTTGTTTATATATTCTTTTCCATACCCGCAAAGTACGAGGCTTAAGAGAACAATTTAGCATGTCTTCATAAGGACAATATTTACCCCGTACGATCTTAGTCAAAGAGAATCTTCATAGTGTAACAGCTGCCATGTCTTTTTAGTTAGGAGTGCAGAATTATAAACTGCCAAATTTTTAAATCCCATACCTCCATTTCGTTTTGGTATACATAAGCTTGTCCAATTTTTGTAATGCTTTTAGTGTGCCAAATTGTGATTCAACCCGTGGTTACGCTGAACCTTGTCCAAAGCAGCAATGGTATGTTGAGGAAGTTTTAAACAATGCATGGTGTAGAGAGGCATAGTACCTAATACACTTTAAAGTTGTGTACTTCTCGCATCTTGCAAGAAGCATTTTTCCTTGCCAACCTTGCAACTTAGCTCGCATTTTTTCAATCAGATAAGAACACTCATGTGTCCTGGAGTGAGATATAAGAAGGGGAAGACCCAAATATTTCTCCCCTAAACCTATGGTTTTCATCTGAAGTATCTGAGCATATTGGTTGCAAACTGATCTAGGAAAATGCTTGTTAAAGAAAACTGCATATTTCTGTAAATTCACTACTTGCCGGAATCTTTGCTCAATTGACCCAATAATGATTGGAGGTACCTGAGTTTTGTTGGCTTTGCTTTGAGGAAGAGAAGAATGTCATCCGCAAAACAAAGATGAGTAATACTAAGACATGATCTCATGCTTTAATTCCATGAATCGCGCGCCCTTGCTGTTTTGCATTGTTCAAAATGCGGGAGAAAGCTTTCATACACAAAATGAATAAAAAGGGCGATAGTGGATCACCTTGTCGAAGCCCTCTGCTTGGTGTAAAAACCTTCCCGGAGCTCTATTTAATAGAATTGATATTGTAGTTGTACTGATGCATTGATCAATTAGTTGAATCCAATCAACATGAAAACCAAGTTGATATAAAATGGCTTTTAGGAAGCTCCGTTCAATTAAATCGAACGCTTTGGACATATCAAGTTTGATCCCCATCCATCCTTGCGTGTCTTTTTTTTTTGCCACCAAATTCCTTAGGAATGGAAGTTTAAGTTTGGGTTGAACGAAAATTAATGAAATGTTCTAAAATGATTTAAGATATTTATTAATTAAATTTGGAGTGTTGAACGAGTAAAAGGATCGAAACAGAAATCAGTAAATAATGAAAAGAATATATATATTTAATTATGCTTTTGATGCACTGTCTGGTTTGTTTTTCCGTTGCACTATATTATTTTTGGAAATTCTCTACTGGGCTGTGGTTGCTCACCCCCTTTCCCTCTCTTTCTACAGAGTATACAGAAACACTAGCTGAAGCAAAGAAATTATAATTTATCACGGGGATTTGGGCGTTGGTATTCCAGTATCTTTGAATTTTGGTTTACTTGATTTGTTTATTATGGATTGTAACCATTTAAATTATTTTGTAAGTATTTTAAGTATTCAAAATATTTATTGGATTTTTTTTCGTAGTTCTAAATTTGTTCTTATCCTTAAAAGGAAAATATGGACCTACGACAGTCGCGCTTCGGATTCTGGGCTAGGTTCTAGCCACAGAATTAGCGGGGTGTGACATTACTAAAGGCACACCTTATTTGGAAAAGGGGCACCTACTTGTTATTTATACTCCAGTGCTAAAGGCGCTCCTGTTTTGGTTATGGGCACTCCATCCCTACCTTTTGAAATTATTTTAGCGGGAAAATGTTGCCAGAAATTGTGAAGTTTTGTTGTGCGAATTCAAGAAGGTTTTAAGGTCCAATTTGGAAACGAATATTGTTGGTTACCTTTTTTTATAGGAAGTTGACGTGTTTAGGAGCTAAAAAAGGTATCAAATACTCTTATATGTGGAAATTATCTAAAACAAGGGACGAGAAAAATATCCAATGACTGCGTGACTTTCAGGGAAGGATTGAATGAGATATAGTCGTAGTTTTAGTTAGGATATGATTAGGAATGTCGTCCCATGACCTAACAGGAAAGGTGAGTTATCTGGATTCGAAAAATAAGGGGTGTTGTGATGATTCTCGTGGAGAGAACGTTATAGGTATTTGGTTGTATATTTGGAAGTTGAGCGTGATAACAATGAAGAATATATTCTCGGTTAGATTTGTTGTTATCTAATAACATAGTTTAATCTTTAAAAAGGTGTTGATGGTGGATTTTCATTTAAGGTTAAAATTGTAAAAGCCAGAAAATTATGCGCTAACATCTTGTAAAAGATAAAGCCATCAATAAGTGTTGAATACTTTTCACTTTACTAATTCACCTAGAATGGAGCATGTGACAACAATCCCATTCTCGTGAATTAAATACACGAAATTCATCCAGGTTGGAGCATGTAGCAACAATCCCATATACACCGTGAATTTATAGCATTATTAATTAATGCGTGAGCAGCCTTGTATTTCGTACTCATTATCAATGCGGCATGACGATCGAGTGTTGCTCTCCACAGAGCAACACGAACCTCCAAGCATTATAATAAAAGCATGTACGAAATACCCGCATGTGTTGCAACTCTCGGTGTGTTATACTAGCCCGATTGAGCAACTCTCGGTGTGTTATACTAGCCCGATTGAGCATCCGGACTGTCCGTATCACCGATATGATCTCGATCATCCAACTTCACCAAAGATGATTAGATGACTCCAGATCAATTCCATAACCCCCAAGCAGGTATGGAATATTCGCTGCCGAACCAACGAGGACCCCGCATGGTCGGCCTCCAGATTGGCATAGATTGCCAAACGTCCAAACTAGAGCGGTATGGGCGGAAAACCCTAAATTAGGGTTTGCGGCACATTACATGTGTCACAAAACAGTCTCAACCATCTATCTTCGCAGGTATAGATGGAGGGTGTAGATGTAGATTCAAAAGGCTCGAGCATGTCAACACAATCACCGTGGGCCCGCCTACATACCTGACCAATCGGTCAAGACCAACCATGGTTGGTCATCCCAATTCGTACGCCCGAATAAAGCATGGTTACACGGTCGTGAAAGCCAAAATTAGGGTTTTGAGCATCACGAGCGTCCATCTTATCCGGCACGAATGGAGGGCCCAAGATTATATTAAGCGTGTCGGCCATACCAACATGACCACCGTGGACCCATCAATTTCCTCACCCGGTCTCGGCCAAGGCATACCATGCCCGGTTATCCCAAATCGTCCGCCCAAACTAGCGTGGATACACTTCCCAATTGCAAACTAATCTCGACCGCTCAACTTCGGACGATTTGAGTAGCTCGATCACGTTTTCATGGGACAACAGTCATAGGCGTGAACACCGGCCTACCACCTACACGCCAGACTAATCGGCCAAGACCGACCAAGATTGGTCATCTTGGAACGCGCGCCCGAAGTGGGCATGATGCACGGCTTTTGCGGCACCAGATTTATGTTGCAAAATCGATCTCAACCACTCCCATTTACCGGTCAAATTGAGTGGCCTAGATCGCACCTTCATGAGACAGTGAGGTACGGACATGTACACCGGCATGCTGTCTACACGCATGCCCGGTCGGTCCTTTCCAAAACACTTCCCATGCTTGGTTTCGACCAAGCTGAAGAGTGATGCATGCACACCTCTTCAAAACCCTAATTCCATCAACGGTCGCAGATGAGTGTCTCAAAGATCATCTCGTCCGTCCAACTTCACCGGCTTGGTTATACAACCCTGGTCAAGAGTTAATTGGTTAGTGAGGCGTCATGGTAATCACCACCCGTCACTCTACCACACCATGATACAGTACCTGCATAGAATACACATGATACTTCACAAGTATCGACTTCCTAAATAACTTAGTTATTTAATCTAGCATTACATGCAACTTTCTGTGGGTCCCATAATCCACACACTCGAGACATCAATCATGTCACAAACTGGGGGATACATACTGGGGTATTGGTCTGGCGGTTTACAGCGTGCAACGCGCCATCACAAGAACGTGTCAGGAAGTCATGGACGGTTAGAGATACAGGAGAGAAGTGGGCAAGACTGGTCGTGTAACACCAACACACAACTCCACTACTCCATCACTCCACTTCCTCCACTTCCCACGAGAGACGTGAATAAGGCTCAAATGACTTGTATAAATAGGTTCTCCTCCCTATTTCCAACAACAAGAGCAAGTCCAGACAACAGAGGCAAGTGTTGATACAATCGTATTCAAACACCGAATCGATAGCTTACACCCCGCAAGCCGGTTCATCTTTTCGATACAAGTCATTCATAGCCAACACCTTCACATTCTCAACACCTTCTTCGCTTCTCTCCCTAAGATCAACCCCATCTCCTTCACTTTGTGACCGAAACAAGTCCTGGAACGGCCATTTCTTGGTTTAGGCCGACTTGCACAGATTGATCTCTCGAATCTACAAGCACTCACCGCGCAATGCATTTGTTTAAGGTTTAGACTCATTTCTCATCCACACATCCCAAATTACCAAAACCGGCAGAAATAGTTTTCACCCATAAACAATTGGCGACCACAACGGGAGGTTAATCTCTCGGTTGTAAAGTCAATTTCTTCAAAATCCGATTCAATTTTATCAATTTCGAAAAGGGTAGATCTTAGGACCAATTCAATCATCAATCCATTTCAAGATGGTAGAACTCAGTGTCCTGGATCAAGAATCAATTTCGATGGAGCTAGTGTGGATAACACTCCCGGTGTCGATGTACCTGGCTGGGGAGATACCGTGGTCATTACATCTTATGGAGCCGTCACTTCTACCACCAAGGTGGCCAGAAGCAGAGATGTTCCAGAAGTGTAACACCTCCCATCACTGCGAGCCAGAGAGCAACCGCAAATCCCGCATCTCATCAAGTGTAACACCTATGGTAGTCACCAGAGCAACAACTTCCACTCCTTCATCGTGACGAGGAGCCTGGAGAGACGAGAGGAGGACCATCCCCCATTACCATTGCAGACTTGATGGAGAAGCAGAAGTTCTTGCTAAGACTCAAACGGATATGGCCGCAACTCGTAAAGAGGTACTCACTTTTCTTAAGACATTAATCGATCGATTTCCACAAGAGCCGCGACAGCCCCCCGGAGCAAAAAGGAACGCATTCAACGCAGGAGAAGGTACTTCAGCGGCGTGGACCTCCATGGACCTAATCAAAGAAGCGACATCGATATGAGCGGTCTGTCATGGAGACTCCTACACTGGGATCGATCCTCACAACGATCCTCCTCAAGTCAATAGTTTCACTATGAAACCGAGGAGGTGGATCGGAAGCGGTTTCTCTAGTGGAAAGTTTATGCGAACTTTCACACCTCTCGAAGAATCGGCGTGCGGAGATTTTTTGCTGCAATCAACCAGAGGAAGGTCACGACTGTTCCCTACATGTCACCGCACGCATCAAGGATTCGTAATTCAAGACGACCCTTATCTACACAGGAGCGTCTTCGAATGTGATTACTCTCAAGACTCTCGGGACATCCAAGGTTCTCCTGTGCAAGGTCGTACGGAAGCCTACCACAATGACGGACTTCGAGGGAAACCAAACCACAGCACATACGGGAGAAGATCAATCAGACAAGTTTGTTGCGTCCCACTCCCCACGTGGGCGTCAATTCAGGAAGAAGACCGGCTTGCATCATTGAGGGCTAAAACCCACGATGCATCTTTGCTGACGAAGCATTCTTCTCCATCCTGTGAAGCCACGACCCACGAAGAGGGAATGAACTTTTGTGGCGAGTCGTGACCGTAAAGGGAAAACGATATACCGACACGCCATTATCAATTAGCGTGGGAGACCGTTACCCGATCTCTCCACTCAATGGAATGCTACAACATCAAACCACAAGAAAAAGTGCTAGATGCTCCACAACAGCTGCAAGATGGCACCAACTCCACAACTGATGAGATTGAAATCGTTGAGGAGTCTCATAGGCCTATCTCCATCACCAACCTTGTGTACGGATAAACGCACGAAGCTCGTGGAACTTCTCAAAGAGTACCAGGACATATTCGCTTGGAGATATGAAGAAATGCTGGATTTAGATGAAAATTGGTCACCCATCATCTACATGTCATACCTGGATCCAAGTCGGTTAAACAGTTGTAGTTCAGACATGAGGAAAATGGATAGATCATGTGCTGCATAGACTTCAGAGACTTGAACAAGTGCTTCTCCAAAAACGATCCTCCTCTACCTAACATCGACATGTTAGTAGATGCAACCAGCGGACACGACATGTTCTCCTCCATGGATGGATGTAGCGGCTACAACCAGATAAGGATGTACGAGCATGATGCAAGTAAGATAGCTTTTCGAACTCCTCTCAGAAATTTTTATTATACCATACTGCCATTTGGTTTAAAAAAATACCGGTGCAACGTATCAACGCTTTATGACGGAAATCTTCCACTGGAGCCGATACCTCAAGGGAGCAGCCTCAAGAAGATAACGATGTCCACGCGTTATATCGAGAAAGATCCGGGCGAGTCACTCTATCAGACAGTGGTCGAACAAGATCCGGGTGAGTCACTTTATCGGACAGTGGTACATGTCTATCATGCTATGTTGGAGAATCCGCGCTTTTGGTCATCCTCTGGAGCTTTTGAACGCTCATCTACAACAACATATGCCCCGATAGAAAGAAACAGGCCTGCCAGTAATGAAGAGCCTCATAATGTTTGTAGGGGCATATATCTCACCAACAGGCGATACAACCTTCACCTTCAGAAGCGGTTCCTCAAGGAAGCAAGAGGAAAACCACCGAGATACAACATCATGCACGTCCGTCAACTCCAACTCCAAGTACCACATGCACGACTCCCACAATGATGAAACAATGTCCAAGATATTCCATATCCGGCTCGACAACAACCACTACGAACAAACCATGTAAACCACGCTTGGGGACTAAGGCTCGGCATGAAGTTCCTTCACCGCTACCAAGGAATTCTTCAACATGAGAGAGATGGTCAGTCAAGAAGCATGGAATTCGCAAGGGTAAATCGAACTGAAGAGGGAAACACTTCAACGCTCCCTCTAGCAGAAGCTGCTTAAATGGTGCTGCATCAAACGCTCTCCGAGACCTGCTTGCTCCAGAAGATGCTTCAACGCTCTCAGCGGGACCCACACCACGTTCGAACATACAAGGTTCACGTTTGGGCAAAGCAAGCACGCCTAGATCCCACTTTCGAGCAAAGGGAAGAGATATTGGTTAGCAAGATGTTCGTCAAGGCAAGACCGGTGTTGGTCGAAGTAGCAAGGATGACACTCGAGCAAGCACATAAAATGTATGGGCAAAGAAAGCAAGGCCGACGTTGATCAAGTCACAAGGCCGGTACTGCTCAAGTCACAAGGCCGGTGTTGATCAAGTCACAAGGCCGGTACTGCTCAGGTCACAAGTCTGGTATTGCTCAAGTCTCAAGTCTGGTATTGATCAAGTCACAAGTCCGGTATTGATCAAGTCACAAGTCCGGTGTTGCTCAAGTTTCAAGTCCGGTATTGATCAAAGTCACAAGGCTGGTATTCGAATAAAACAGGCACATCAATCCCACGTTCGATCAAGCAGTGCAAAGATCCCACGAACGAAACAGTGTAACACCATCGAAGCGGTGCAAGACCGACATCATGCTGGGGAACACTCGCCTCGGACGCCTCTTGAACGTGACATGCTCCAAGGACGGGATGACCCGTCTCTCCCGGTAACATCTAACTTTGTCTCATAAGCTTTGTCTTTAATCTTGTCACCATCTCATGCCTACCCCACAATGGTGTAACCATTACGTGCTAGGCAGGGGACTTAATGTTGATGGTGGATTTTTATTTAAGGTTAAAATTGTAAAAGCTTTAAAATTATGCGCTAAAATCTTGTAAAAGATAAAGCCATCAATAAGTGTTGAATACTTCTTCACTTTACTAATTCACCTAGAATGGAGCATGTGACAACAATCCCATTCTGTGAATTAAATACACGAAATTCATCCAGGTTGGAGCATGTAGCAACAATCCCATATACCCCGTGAATTTATAGCATTATTAATTAATGCGTGAGCAGCCTTGTATTTCTCGTACTCATTATCAGTGCAAGATGACGATCGAGTGTTGCTCTCCACAGAGCAACACGAACCTCCAAGCATTATAATGAAAGCATGTATGAAATACCCGTGACAGCCTGCAACTCTCGGTGTGTTATACTAGCCCGATTGAGAAACTCTCGATGTGTTATACTAGCCCGATTGAGCATCCGGATCGTCCAGATCACCGATATGATCTCGATCATCCAACTTCACCAAAGATGATTAGATGGCTCGATCAATTCCATAACCCCCAAGTGTATGGAATATTCGCCGCCGAACCAACGTGGACCCCGCATGGTCGGCCTCAGATTGGCATAGCTTTGCCAAAACGTCCAAACCAGAAGCGGATGGGCGGAAAACCCTAAATTAGGGTTTTCGGCACATTACATGTGTCACAAAACAGTCTGAACCATCCATCTTCGCAGGTATAGATGGAGGGTGTAGATGTAGATTCAAAAGGCCCAGAGCATGTCAACACAATCACCGTGGGACCCCCTACATACCTGACTAATCGTTCAGGACCAACCATGGTTGGTCATCCCAATTCGTACGCCCAAATAAAGCATGGTTACACGGCCGTGAAAGCTAAAATTAGGGTTTTGAGCATCACGAGAGTCCATATTCTCCGGCACGAATGGAGGGCCCAAGATTAGATTAAGCAGGTCCGGTCATACCAACATGACCACCGTGGACCCATCAATCTCCTCACCTGGTTGGCCAAGGCATACCATGCCTGGTTATCCCAAATCATCCGCCCAAACTAGCGTGGATACACTTCCCAATTGCAAACTAATCTCGACCGCTCAACTTCACGGACGATTTGAGTGGCTCATATCACATTTTCATGGGAGTTAGGTATAGGCGTGAACACCGGCCTACCACCCACACGCTGCATCGATCGGCCAAGACCGACCAAGATTGGTCATCTTGGAACGCGCGCCCAAGTGGGCATGATGCACGGCTTTGCGGCACAGATTTATGTTGCAAAATCGATCTCAACCACTCCTCTTTACCGGTCAAATTGAGTGGCCTAGATCGCACCTTAATGAGACAGTGAGGTACGGACGTGTACAATGGCATGCTATCTACACGCATGCTCGGTCGGTCATTTCCAAAACACTTCCCATGCTTGGTTTCGACCAAGCTAAAGAGTGATGCCTGCGCACCTCTTCAAAACCCTAATTCCATCAACGGCCGCAGATGAGTGTCTCAAAGATCATCTCGTCCGTCCAACTTCACCGGCTTGGTTATACAACCCTGGTCAAGAGTTAATTGGTTAGTGAGGCGTCATGGTAATCACCACCCGTCACTCTACCACACCATGATGCAAGATCACGATAGAATACACATGATACTTCACAAGTATCGACTTCCTAAATAACTTAGTTATTTAATCTAGCATTACATGCAACTTTCGTGGGTCCCACGATCCACACACTCGAGACATCAATCATGTCACAAACTCGGGGGATACATACCGGGGTATTGGTCTGGCGGTTTACGGCGTGCGGCGGCAACGCGCCATCACAAGAACGTGTCGAAGTCATGGACGGTTAGAGATGACAGGAGAAGTGGGAAAGACTGGTTGTGTAACACCAACACACAACTCCACTACTCCATCACTCCACTTCCTCCACTTCCCACGAGAGACGTGAATAAGGCTCAAATGACTTGTATAAATAGGTTCTCCTCCCTATTTCCAACAACAAGAGCAAGTCCAGGACAACGAGGCAAGTGTTGATACAATCGTATTCAAACACCGAATCGATAGCTTATACCCCGCAAGCCGGTTCATCTTTCGATACAAGTCATTCATAGCCAACACCTTCACATTCTCAACACCTTCTTCGCTTCCTCCCTAAGATCAACCCCATCTCCTTCACTTTGTGACCGAAACAAGTCCTGGAACGGCCATTTCTTGGTTTAGGCCGGACTTACGCATTGATCTCTCGAATCTACAAGCACTCACCGCGCAAAGTGCATTTGTTTAAGGTTTAGACTCATTTCTCATCCACACATCCCAAATTACCAAAACCGGCAGAAATAGTTTTCACCCATAAACAAAATGGAAACATAGAAATCAGTTGCCGCGTATAGAAGATTTGGAGGGAAGAAAATCTGAAACTGGCAGAGAAAATAAAGAAGAATAATCGAAGATTCCTTGGGGAGTTAATTGCCCTGTTGGCTATAAAAAGGGTGGTTGAACATCAGAGAAAGTTATCGGGAGTTTGGGGGACCGAACGGAGGGTTTGGAAGACCTGCAGAGAAAAAACTCAAGAGTTGCAAGCGAGTTCACCATCAGAGGAAGAGAAGGAAAAGACGAAGAACACTCGGCGCAGAAGAACAGTCTCAGAGACAGTCTTATATTCAACGCAGAAGCCAATTATCGTTCTTCTGTGGTTCTGGCAATAGAACTATAGCAACTGTCCTAACGACCGAGGAAACCTATTCTAACTGTTTCTTCGTAACAGTGACGTTTGTTACACCATTACTGCGTTGCGGATTGGTTGTATTATTATTTCTCTCTAATAAAAACACCTTTTGATCCATGTTTCAATCTTTTGAGTATGTTTTGAACATGATGAGCTAAACCCCAACACTGGGACGACAGAGGAAGCCATTCTTCACACATGTGGTAATTATGTTTAATTCCTTCATGACTTTTGCACTAGTTTAGTTTGAATTATGATTTTTCTTAATTGATTGTGATTTCGTTTAATGATGTATGCTTGGTCTAAGAACTTTTGATGCGTCATGCTTGTGATTTAATGTCAATCTTTTAAAGGGTACATTATTTATATGTCCCTACTTTTGAAACCCAATAAATATATCCTTATACAACAATAAATATGTCCCTACTTTTTAATAACCTTATCCATTTAAAATTAGATTACCTTAATACCCTCACCCATATAATATTTTTCTTTATTTCATAATGGAACAAATTTCTCCATCTACCACTTCACCACCACCACTAGCACCACCACCACCAACATTCAACTACCATTCCACCACCACCGTTCAACAACCACCACCTACCAACCGCCACCACCACTAATATTCCACCACCACCATTACACCACCAACAGTCCTCAACTACCACTAGTCCGTCGTCTCCACCACCGCTAGTCCGCCACCGCCGCCACCACTGGTTCAGATATTTTGTATCAATAACAGTAGTTGATCCAAATAAAAATAGAACCAACAATAGAAGTTGATCCAATTTAGGGGATCAACAGTAGAAGTTGATACAATTTAGGGGATCAACAATGGTAGTTGATCCACTAAATTGGATCAACAATGAAAGTTGATCCATGTAAATGGAGTAAACTTGGCATGATTCGAACACGCATCATCTGACATGGAGTCAGTCATGCTACCATTGCACCACAAGTTCAACATTGGAAGAAAATTACATGATTTAAACTACAAGAATGATTTAAACTACAAAAAAATTACTTATCCAAAGGAAATATTGTCAACAATAGGAGTTGAAAGGATCAACAACAATAGTTGATCCCATAAAAAATTGGGTCAACAACAGGAGTTGATCCAATAAATGGGATCAACAACAGCAGTGATCCAATAAAAAATTGGGTCAACAACAGGAGTTGATCCCATAAATGGATCAACAACCGTTGTTGATTCCATAAAAATTGGGTTAACAACAACAATTGATCCCATAAAAACATATAATCAACAACAACAACTCCATTTCTGCTTCACAATGGCTTCATCCAGTTGAGGAACATAATGTCCTAAAAAAAGATTACAACACTAATAATGGTAAGCTCCAATACAAGATGCTCTGAAACGGATCACAAAACAGTAAAATATTCCATCCAAAACGATAGCAGATCGTTTTCATGACATGATATTGAACAATGTTATGACATGAATTATTGACCATATTGATATGAAGAAGGTGGAATTAAGGAATGTTCATCAAACATGCATAGCTCTCTCCACTGAGATAGAATTCTCTTCCTTTATATTGGGGAAATCTCTCTAGCCAATTAGATAGAAATGCTAACAAATCTTCAGCTGAATAAACAAACGAAAACATCAAAACAAGAACATACAGTAGTAAGAAAAAGATTTGTTTCTTCTTAGGAGCACCAATAAAGAGAAAACCAAGGTCAAACAAGGATTGCAATCGTTATACCAGTACTGGCATCTCCATTATTTAGCAAATCTTCGGATTTGTTTGAATAGGAATAACCAACACCCACCGGTGAGTCGAGGAATAATATATTGGCCACTGCAAATTGACACCGCCACATATCCTACGATTGTCGTGATGGTGATGGTGGAAGAGAGATGGAGTTTCAATTTCTCAATCTTATATCTCTTCTCTCTAAAATCTTATATCCCGGACTCTGAAATGGTGGTTGCGGTTGTGGTATATGGTTGCGATTTGATTTTTTCCACTACCATTATTATTCAGTCCGGCGGAAAAGAGGTGGAGAAGACGGTGATGGCGGAGGTGATGAGGAAGAGAAGAAACTCAAAAGTAATGACGATTCCTTTAAACTTTAGAAATGTATAGAGGGTATTTATGTGATTATTAATAAAATCATATTGTTTTTAAAGATGGAGGGATATAATTATTGCTGATAGGGATAATTGTGAAGGCCCATCAGAAGTAGGGACAATAATTCAATTTCCACTCTTTTAAAAATCTACCTTGGCACATAACTAGAGTCGATATTTATTATTATTTGAGCTATAATTGTTTGGAATAAATATACGAATTGCATGAATGAGTTTATAGTGGAATCCTGAGTCTCAGTACCTTTCGAATTTGTTACAATCTTTCATTTATTTGCTAGTTAGTTTATTAATTTAAGTCTAAAATCAAATCTCTACAAGTCTTTAACAAACCTTTTCTAACCACTGTAAAAACTTCATCATCTACACGATGGCTTGTTGTTTCAGAATTAATTAATGTAAAATTCAAATCACCGATGGGCGCCCAAGGAATGTCTACATGTTGGCTCATCTCTAACAAGTACTGAAAACATTTCTCTCAAGGCTCATTAGTGACATCCACACATGTAAGTAACTATTCCTGGTTATTAGGTCCAAATTTAGCAATAACATTCACCATATGTCTTGTTGCATGCATAATTTTAAAACTAAACCCATTATTCCAAGCAAGAGAAATCCCCCAGAGAGTTAGTGTGTCAAAGATAAGTATTCATATTATGAGTAAGGATTTTTGTCTCCGATTAAAACAATGTCCGGGTTATGCAATGCTTTAAATAGTCCCTAGTTGCAGGTTTACCACAACCTTGCCAATTCCAAGAAAAAATCTTCATGAAAATAGAAAAAGAAAAGGCAAAAGAAGTAAACAATTGACAATATATAGAGTGCACTTGGAATCACCTATTTTCGAGCATTGCGACGACTTTGGCATTAGCGGCTTGGAGAGCTTGATCCCAATGATCCGTTGGTGGAGATTCAGTGCTGTCATCCATGAAAATGGCTTCATAATGTTCCATATTGATTGTGCCTATTCTATTATGCTTCCGCTGGGAAGAACCTAAACTTGCAGCCCCACTTTGAGGGTCATTGCGTTGTCTCATAACAAGTGAAGTATTAGTATGAGTGCTCATGGGGCGAAGCATATCACTTCGCTTGTTGTGATGTTGACGGTACGGTTGAATTTCATCTCTAGGTTGTCACCACTCTGTATTGAGCTCCAGAGCTTGTCCAAAATTCCTTACCTTACCTCACCTTCCGCTACTAGACGGTTGTTCCCATGAGTAGAGCATAAAGAAGAATCATGGGCAATCACCATACAATTTAGAAAAAATTTATGAGGCCGACCTTCATAAAAGAATCAATCCAGTGAGGCACCCCTGCACCAGATGCTACATGTATTCCTGTCAGATGGGAGGTTGTGAGAGAAATTTCAGCCAATGCTTAGAATTGGTGCCACCTTTGGAAATAACCTCACCAACATTTTCGCTGTGTAGTAGATGGGTGATCGTTGCGACCGGTAATTAGAGAAAATATAGGTTCAATTAAATCACCCCCGATATGAATTAACCCAATTAATGAGGTGAGAACCACTACAGAAATTTGACATCACCATCTATAAAGCCTCTGAAAAATACATCGATAAAAGAGCGCCAACGCCATATCACCACCTGCTTAGCAATAAAATGATTACTCCAAAGTAACAACCAACATTAAAGATATGAAAATGGTCTTAAAAACTGAATCAAATAAGGATGAAGGAGTTTTTAAACTTATTTAGTGAGCAGATAAAATCAATTTAAGCAAACAAACATCAACGACAAAACTTGAATACAAATATAAATATATCATACATTATAAGGTTTGGATACTTCAAGAAACTGGACATCAAATAAGAAGAGAAAATGACAAATAGTAGAAACCAATACTGGGAAAAATATCATATTGAAAAAAAAATTGTTGGGATCCAACATTAACAGAAGAGATTGAGAGAAATTGAGAGACCATTGGGTGTATCCTTGTACTAAATTGTATGCTCTCAGTATATTATAATAATATTTTAGCATGAGGGGAATACGTTGCCACGTTAAACTCCAAATATGTATGATGATCATTTTCCAAAAACAAGACCTACTTTTCGGTTGTACACGAAGTAGTTCTCAGAATCCACTCCAAACACACTGACCGACTTACTTTTGCTAGTGTGACGACTTAAACCTTTACCTAGTGGATGCTGGAGGGAGAGAGGGATGAGTTTAAGACAAAACCCTAAGAAAATTTCCGTACTAATGGAAACTCTGCCACCAAAACAAGAAGTAGAAGAAGAGAATTTGTAGTTATTGAAGAGATTACAAGAACTATAAGCTGAAAATGTACATCTTCAACAAGGGTTCTTCAATAAAAATACCTCACCAACAGTTTCATTGTGTAGTAGATAGGTGATTGTTGCAACTGGTAACTGGAGAAAGTATAGGTCCAATTAAATCACCCCTGATATTAATTAACCCAATTAATAAGGTGAGAACCACTACAAAAATTGACACCACCATCTGTAAAGCCTCCGATAAAAGAGCACCAACGCCATAACACCACATGCTTAACAACAAAATAAATATTCCAAAATAACTGCCAACATTCAATATAGGAAAATGGTCTAAAAAACTGAATCAGATAAGGATGAAAGAACTTGAAACCCACCTAGGAAGCAGTCAAATTCAATTTAAGCAAACAGACATCAAGGACAAAACTTGAATATAAATAAATCAGACATTATAAGGTTTAGATACTTCAAGAAACAAGAAGAGAAAAGGACAAATAGTAGAAATCTAGTCTCATAAATTCCTTGTACTGAATTGTATGCTCTCAGTACAGGGACGGGCCTAGCAAGGAGCTAAGTGAGGTTATAGCCCGTCCCTGATTTTGAGGTAAAAAAATGTGGGAATTGAATAAATACCCCTTGTTCTGATGGGCTTCACAAATATCCTTATCATACAATAAAAATACCCCTCCCCATCTATAAGTCCATCATGGGTCCACTAACATATTTTCTTCTTCCATATTTACCCTTCATATATTATACTAGATTAGAATCGTTAGATCTTATATTATCGCTACTTCATTTCCAAAATCGAAAATGGCTCAAACCACACCGTTATCATCTTCGCCGCAACCACTACAACCACCACCAACGCCATCTCCACCACAACCATCTCCACCACCATATCTCCAACACCACCATCACCACAGAATATACCACCTCATATACTTCCAAAGAATCCACATCCTGCACCACCACCACCACCTCCTAAATGGGTTATAGATTGATTTACACTTATTCAACTACAAAAATTTAATATGGTGGCTAATCGGCGAGGACCTAATTTTCAAATCCTAATCTTGGTCATAAGAACATTAAATTTGTTTCGATTTTAGTTGATATCAGCTTAAAGAACCTGAAATCGATGATAATGGTGTGTATAAATAGGGAAGAGACGATGAAAATCTTCATCAATAAGTGGATCTGAAGATACAATCATCATAAACGAATTAAAAGATAAGTTTGATCTCTTACTGTCAAAATTTGATCTTGGTTTTGATATTTGGTATTGATTCAACATGATTTCTTTGTTTATTTCGATTTTAATTAAGCTCTTGATTGTGATTCATCTCCGAAACAAGCAAATTATTCCATGTTCTTGCGATTCTATGAGAAGGTGTAGTTGGTGGTCGGGTTTGTGACACTGGTGGTGATGCCTGTTGTTGTTATGGTGGTGGATGTTTGTTGCAGTGGAGTGGAATCAATGGATGGTGGTAGCTTTTGTTGTACTAGTGAGGTTGGTGGTGGTGGTGGTGATAGTAGCATTTGGTATTGGTGGTGTTGTTGTTGTGGAGGTGGTAATGGTGGATTTTAAGACATATAATTGGTTTGTTTAATTTATATCAACTGAATTCATTTAGCTAAACCTGGTTTCGATCCACTTTTTGGTTGTTTAAGCATGTAGCCTTTTTAACTCATTGACATTTTTAGGCAATTGCTGACAAAGAAAGGAAGGAAGAGAACAAAAAGGAAAGCAGAAAGAAAGAAGGAAAGCAAAGAGAAAATTGTTGAATCAACAAGGAAAGCAGTTGAAGTTTACAATTCCATTATGTATTCTCTTTTGAGAATATGAGAAATCATAAGTTCAAAGAGTTCAGAGAACAACTCAAATCTTCCAGCAGGTATATTAATTTTTATACTTGGATGTGTGTAGATTTGGTGTGACAATGTCATTCAGTGTCTAATGTATGATTTAATTCTGTGCAGATTCTTTCTTGGATCGAATAAAGTTATGCAGATTTCGTTGGGTCGATCTTTTCCGGTGAAATTAGACCTGGTCTTCATAAAGTTTCTAAGGTATTGATAAAGATAAAGATTAGACCTCGAATATGTGCAAGGCTTTTTCAAATTGAATATGTTATTTGTTGAGGTAAACCAACTAAACAATAAAGACATAATTTATAGTGTCAGAGTGACATTTTGTAACCTAATTCTTGTTTTTTATGGTCATAATTGGTTTGGGGTTTCTATTATTTGCAGCTTGGATAAACTCTGTTTTGTGTATAATTATCCACAAATTGACTTATTTGATTGAACGGAGTTAGTCAACTAGGCTATGCTAATAATATCAAATATGATTGTATATAACTAGTATCTCATAGGACTGTTACTTAGAGTTGACAGTCGAAACCTCAGATTTTTTACTTGATCATTCAGTTGCGTGTTTGAATTCGTTAAACTCGCATTTCTCATTCCATTTTTTGATGACATATAAAGTGAACTTATTTCTGGTATCATTTACTTGCGAGCATTTGCTACTGTGGTGACATATTACTGACTGTTATTGTGTTTTAGCATATTACTGCCCAAGGCACAACCTTGGTCAAGCAAGCAATACACTTTCAGGATCTAAATCTATAGTACCTGTCAAATCTTTACGAATTTAATATACTTTCGATTTCCGGAAATCTATGGCTCTTAGCTGTTTTAATTCCATGTTATGCATATGGTGGTGGTGATCCGGGTATTGGTACTCCTGGAGGCGGTGTTTCTGTTGATAATAGTGGAATTCATGAAATCACCTTTTTTGTGCTACTGTTGAGGCTAATGATAGGTGCTCATCCGGTAAGTACTAAGTTCGAGTTCCACTAACACACATTCGTTCAACCATTTCTCATATCTATGGAAAGGGTTGATTATGGTTTTGTGAAATTTCTTTCCGGTAATTTTTTTCACTACTTTAGTCGTTTTATAGTACCTAGTCTTCCAAATTTTTAACTTCGAATCCCTGAATAAGAATTGTTGATTTATGACGTTGCTGATTACGGTAGCAGATTGTCAAGACTATGATCCCTAGGCTTGTTAAATGGTTGGACATAAACAATGTGAACTTTTGCAGTATATCAAAGTAAATTGTTGTGTGATTTATATAATTCTTTGTTTTTTACGCTATATATCTTAATTAGTTTTCTCCAAGTTGATCTATTCACGGTTGTAATATCCATGTGTTTCTTCATTTAAATATTTCAAAATTGGTTTGGTGGATTATTTTGGTTTTTTTTTTTTTTTTTTTTGAAGTGTAACTTTGGTTGTTGATACCATATTTTGGGATCAACTTTGGTTGTTGACGTCATTTTTTGGGATCAACTTTGGTTGTTGACACCATACATAATCTGAATTTTTTATTTAGGGGATCAACTTCGCTTGTTGACACTAGATTTTGGAGTCAACTTCGGTTATTGACGTCATAATTTGGGATCAACTTTTGATTGTTGACACATACATAATCGAACATTTTCTTAATTTTCAATTTTTGTATCAACTTGGATTGTTGACACTGTATCTTGGGATCAACTTTGGTTGTTGACACGATTTTTTCGGGATCAACTTTGGTTATTGATACCATACATAAGCTGAACATTTTCTGAATTTTTAATTTTGGGGATCAACTTCGGTTGTTGACACTATATTATTTTTTTGCTTTTTATTTTCTGACTTTTGATTTTGAGATCAACTTCGGTTGTTGACACCATCGGCGGCGGCGGTGGTGGCGGCGGCGGTGCTGTTAGTGGTGGCGGTGGAGTTGGATGTGGTGGTGTTAAAATGGTAGAGGTCGTGGTGGACTGATGGTAGTGGTGGTGGCGGCGGCGGTGGTGGTGGTGGATCAGTGCAGTGGCGGTGGTGGTAGCAGCGGAGTTGAAGGTGGTGGTGGTGGCGGTGGTAGAATGGTGGCGGTGGACTGGTGGTGGCGGTGGTGGACTGGTGGTGGACTGGTGGTGGTGTTGGAGGTTGCGGTGGCAGACTGGTGGAGGAGTCTTTGTGGTGAAATGAGAGAAATTTATTTATTTTTAAATAAAGAAATATGTTTGTAGATAAAATAAGAAAAAAATTTATATAATAAGGGGTATTAATGTAATCTATATTTAAGTGGATAAGATGAAGGGTATATTTATTGTGTAGTATTTTTTTTACTCGGTCAACAAAAATAGAATAAAAAAACGAAACTGTACAGGGACTAGGTCTTACTAGCGCATAGCCGTGAGGCCATCACTAGTAGAAAACCTACTTGAAACGAAAATAAACCTCTCCAGGACATTCTACAGATAGAATGAATCCTGGCCTACCCTCATAAAACTAAAAAATATCTTCGTCAAAGAACAGCTTGCTTGGCCAAAGCATCGTTGAAAAATTAACTTCCCTATAGCTATGAACATAGCGTATACTAGTATAGAAGATCTTCGCTATTCTCCACCTCTGCATTAGTTGGCAAGGCAACTCACCTTTTTGAAAATCTTGGATGCAACTCATCGAATCTGACCGAATACAAAGGTTTTTGGCATTCCATCTTTTGGCTAGCATCGCACCATAAATAACAGCACATACTTCCGCATAAAAATTAGTCTGCCAGCCGAGACCGACACTAAGAACGCCAAGCACGCCGAGTTGGAATCACAAAAGTAACACCAAAGACTCAGCTTGTCTGGATTGCCAAGTGATGCACCATCACAAAGAAATCATAATTTCACCAGGGTTAGGAGCAGACCAACTAACCTCAACTGGATTGGGTATTTTACAAGCTCTATGCCGCACCTTGAAATAATTCAAAATGCGCAAGTCATCCAAAGTGTTAAAAATATGACCCTTCATCCGAATTGAGTTATCACGAATTATCTGATAAACTCTCCCTTTAAAATCGAGCCAGTGAACCGCAATATCTTCGAAATAAGCCTTATTCCGCAGCTTCCATAATTCTGTGACAATCGCAAGATTAGCAACAAGCCACGGATCCTTTATAATCCTGTTGCGGCCCTTTGCAGCCTTATAAGAGGCCACAAGATCTTTGTTTGGTTGCAACTTAAAAATTTCAGCCGCCCAAGACCAAATCCGCTTAGCAATTCTCAAGCAATGCCAAGTGATATGACTCATAGTCTCACCATTCTTCCTGCACAGGCGGCACATAGTAGGCATTCTTCTACCAGTCTTCTTAATAATGTTATCTTCAGTTGCACATCATTGTTTTGCCCATACCATCCAATATTGTACGCTCAAAGTAGGGTGCACAACTTTCCTAGTGAACAAAGTCGCAATAGGCAGAACTTCAGCTGGCGCCTTAATAGCAGCCTTAGCAGACTTAACTGAAAAAACGCCCTTGCTATCCAAATCCCAAATCTTGTAGTCTTCACCACCAGCAATAAGAGGTAAATTATCAACATCAATGTTGCAACGCAGCATCAAATCTCTTGTTCCTTGAGGTATGTCCCAAGCACCCTCAACAATAATATCACTAACCTTGGCCTTAAAATCATTAGGGCCTTTGGAAGTGATTCCAAGCCTCTCCGCAATCGAAAAATCCCCACACCAATTATCAAAAAATAAGGAAGTATTAGCACCATTACCAATAATTGAGCGAGTATGTCTCTGAACAAAATTGTATACCAATCTGATTCCTGGAAAAACCGAAGAACCAAGCTTATAGTCAATCAAGTTGCCATTAATTTTGAAGTATTTCGCCCTCAAAAATCTGGCCCAAGTCTTATCTGAATCTCTAATAGAAACCCACAACTTCATAAGCATTGCCTTGTTAACATCCAAAAGTTTCCGAATACCAAGGCCACCTTCACGCTTTGAACAACATAAATCATCGTAAAAAACAGTAAAGTATTTACGCTTTTCAGCATCACCAGACCAAAGAAAATTTCGAATGGCCCTCTCAACCTGCTTAATAACCGTACATGGCCACTTATACACTGCCATGGAATGAATAACATAGCTTGAAATCACGGATTTTATCAAAACTAGCCTAGCTTGAAAAGATAAAAGCTTACCCTTCCAACCAGCCAACTTGTCCATAATCTTCTCTACTACTTGACGCACATGAATATGTCTAACATTACTAGGCTTCAATTGAATTCCCAAATATTTATAAGGGAATAAAGCCCTTTCCATGCCAAGATAATTTGAAATAGCAATCGCGCGCGAACCTCTATCGCCACCATAGTAAAACTTGCTTTTGGCATAACTCACGATCGGCCTAAGCTCGTTGATACATCCCGAGCATCTCCTTCAAATTCTGCAGACTATGAAGATTGCCTCTACAGAAGATAAGAATATCATCCACAAAGACCAAATATTTATTGTGTAGTAAGGGTATATTTGTAGGGTATGAAAACTAAGGGTATATAATTAATGTACCCAAAAAAAAATTAGTATATAAACTTTGGTTAAATTTTAATTTAGCCCACATATTAGTTATAGTTAGCTATCTTCTTCCGCTTAATACATTTCTACTCCTATTTGCTTCGGTATAAAAATATCTTTTGGTAATCATTTTGTTTTTGACGTTATTTGTGTGCGTTTTAACTTTTATTTGTCTAACTATCTAATATTTTGTGGGTGAATTAATTATATGAATGATATGTTCCAAAAAAATTAGCCGCGTCCTTCGGCCGCTTTATCAACTGTCGCATTCCAGCCCTACCCTGGGAAAAATCCTCGGGTTCGTCCCTGTCTCAGTACATCATAATAATTTTTCAGCATGTTAGAGCGCGTGGTGAATATGTTGCCACGTCAAACTCTAAATACGTATGATGATCATTTTCCAAGAACAAGACTTACTTTTCGGTTGTACACGAAGTAGTTCTCAGAATCCACTCCAAACACACCGACCGACTTATTTTTGCTAGTGTGACGACTTGAACTTAGCCAGTGGATGTTGGCGGGAGAGAGAGGAGTTTCAGACGAAACCCTAGGCAAATTTCTGTACTAATGGAAACTCTGCCACCAAAACAGGAAATGGAAATTCTGCCACCAAAACAAGAAGCAGAAGAAGAGAATTTGTCGCTATTGAAGAGACTACAAGAGCTAGAAGCTGAAAATGTTCATCTTCAACAAGAATTCTCCAATTTGGTTCATCATAATCCAGCATCCCACGCAGTTTCTCCTCACCAGTGGAAATTAGCTGACCCTAGAAGAAAATACAGTAGATGTGATCCAAAAAACCCTAGGGAAGGAGTTGGAATTGAATCATCAGTTGGTTTTTGTTTTAATATTTGTCAGTCGGTAGGTCAATCACTCCATATGTTTGATCTCAATGACCGCATCATTTACTGGTATGTCCTAGTTTAGGGTTTGTTTTAATACATTTTCATGTTTTCTTGATTATGTTCGTTGGATAAATCTTGCTTTACTAGATTAATACATTTTGATGACTTCTGTATTTCAAGGGTTTTCTGCAGCTTAATAATTCAGTTTGGTATCTGTGAATACTGCCGTTTCTCGTAGAAGTTCAGTTGACATTTATGAATTATGACCAATTAGGATTGTTATTAATATCAATTGTACAGGAATCAAGGGGCTGAAAAACTTTACGGACATTCTGCTTCGGAAGCCCTTGGTCAGAGTAACATTAAACTCCTTACGGATGTCCAATACTATGGTGCAGCAGCTGAGATAATACAAAACAATACCATTGGGAATACCTATACTGGGGTGTTCCCGCTAAAGAATAAAGCAGGGAACCTATTTGTAGGCATTATAACCAATAGCCCATTTTATGATGATAAAGGTAATTTGCTTGGGGTTATTTGTGCCTCTGTTGATTCAAAACCATTTCGGCAAAACACTCAAAATCAGCCTTCTAGCTCCTATCTTAGCTCCAGGCAGCCTGGAAGTGGTGGTTGTCCGGCAATTACACCCGATGTTGGTTCCCATGTGCCTCTGCAATCTGGGATTGCTTCTAAATTTTCTAATCTGGTATCTTCAATCCCAATTTGATTCTTCTACTTGAAAATTGAATATACCTATGCTTAAGAAGAAGATTGCTGCCTTGAAACAGGCATCTCGGATTACCAATAAAGTCAGGTCGAAAATGAAGCCTGGTGATTGTACCTTGGATGGTGAGACCCGGAATGCAGATAGCTTTTATTTTGATCAAGGGCTGTCGGAGACCATTTTCTGTGACCATAGGTATGAGCGAACTTTAAGTGAGGCAGTAGAAGACCTGCTCCCATCTCGCATTGGTGTTACTTTTAAAACTCCCACCGTGGAATTATCCACTGAAAAAAAACTTTTCAGAGGTTTTGGGGGTGAGGGTAAATGCGAGATTGGTTTCCGCTAAGAACATAACATCTAGAGCAGAGGCTTGGATTAGCAAGAAGAGGTTGTCGTTGCAGTGGTTGAATCATGAATGTGAATCTGACTTTTATCAACAAAATAGGTATGATGACAATGATAAACCCGGAATCCAGGTTGTTGAAAATGATTTGTCTGGGAACGAAGCCTCTACATCATTGTCTTCTTTTTCTAATTCTAACAACAAAAGTAGCTTAGTTGGTAGCATCAGTACCAGCAGCAGTTTTCAACACACATTTGATATGGAAATAGACTCCACATTACGATATCATGTGGGAAGACTTGGCAATCGGTGCACAGATTGGAAGCGGTACTTAACATTTCCATATGCAGATATTTCTGTCAATTTTTTTTTTTTAAAGCAGTTGGATGGCCTTTTCAAGTTTGGAGAGTTTCTGATCTTTAAACTTCGATTTTTGGACTCAGGTTCATGCGGAACTGTGTATCGTGGTCTGTGGTGTGGCTCAGTATGTTTTTTACGTTTACACTATGCATAAATCTGTGGAACATCTGTATTATGGGGATTCTACATCTTGCTAATGTGTTTGAATGGATCTTGTACGTCTTTTATCTTGCAGGATGTTGCAATAAAAGAATTTTCCAAGATTGAGTACTCAGATGACTTGCTACATTCTTTCAGACAAGAGGTGACTTTTGAACTCAAGCTATGTTATATGAAGATAATTATATTCCTGATATGCCATGCTGATAGAGGTTGACAACAAATCAGTTCTACAAACCCCCATTATACATAGACAGAAATAACCCTTGTGGATCTGAATGGTCATGTGTTGTAGAGATTTACTTTAATGCTTGTTAATATTCTGTTTTACTGTTATCTCTTTGCTAGGTTTCCTTACGTCGAACAAAGTGCTGCTTAACTTTTTAGCTAATTGTACTGTATAAATGGAGATATTTTCTGTAGTTCTTTTATTTATTTGATGATGATCTAAAGGGCTAATGGGTGATTTCTAGTGAGGAAGATCTTCTCGCCACATCACTGTAAAACCCATAAATATTGGGAGGCTTGATCGTCCTTCTTTATTAGAATTTACTACTTATTATTGAGGGTCTTGGATTTCAACAATCTACACGGTGATGAGACCATCCTCATACTATGAGTTTCTTTTTTCTGGTCATGTGAGAATCTTTCTATGGCATTGTATGAATCCCTTACTTAGTTTCTAAATTTGGTTAAATATTTTCTGGCACATTTGTTTGATTCTCATTAGATGTTACAATAAAATGTTCATGGAGAAAACATCTTTGCTACTGCAAGTTTTTGCATTACAAAGATGTTGGCATTGTGGTCTAAAATATATTTTGTACAAAGGTACTTCTTATGAAGAGGCTTCGGCATCCAAATGTACTGCTTTTTATGGGAGCAGTAACTTCACCCCAGCACCTGTGCATCGTCACGGAGTACCTTCCATGGTTCATTCTCCACTTGTACTTCTGAAAACTTAGAAATTTTAATGGGAGCTATCGAGTTCATTTCTTGTTTATGTTGCTTATATTCCATATATCATTTTCTTTTTCCTTCTGTTAATGTTAGTCGTTGCTTTATGTCATCTTTATTCTACTTACTTGGTTAAAAACGTTTTATGCTTGCAGTGGAAGTTTGTATCAGTTGCTTCGACGTAATACTGCTAGATTAGATTGGAGGCGCCGTGCTCTCATGGCCGTGGACATTGTATGTTGTTTTGACTATAGCTTCAGTAGAGCAAAAGTTATCTTCATTGTGATTTAGATCTTGATGCATGCCTTTTCCAGCAATCAACTTTTCTTTTTTGGTTTGGTAACATAAAGTTATATGTATCATGCACCATGTATGAAACCTGGAATCTGTTGTACTTGTTTGCAGACTAGTTCAAATAGGTCTCCGAGGCCGATTTCCAAGCGATTAATCGCTACTCTCTAAACGGCCTTGATGATTTCCAATTCCAAGCTGAATCCGAGTTTGAGTGATTAAATATGGTCTCCAAGGCTGATATTAGCCGATTCCGAGCTGTTTTTTTTTTTTTTTTTTTTTTTTTGAGAATTCGAGTTACTTTAATGTTGAATGCATGTTATGTTGAACTTATATATTGCAATACATGATAATGTTAAAATTTTGGTTTTAAATAGGTATAAGTCATGTTAGTAGCAATATATACGATCAACTCTAAGCCTCTTCCGAGTATTAGGCCGACTTTAAGCAAGTTGCAAGTCCAAACTCATTTCTCCAACCTCCCTAACTGAGTAGGATCTTGGAGCGAGTTAAACTACTTTGCTTGTCTGTTTATTGCGCACGCAAGCTGTTACCAGCAGTTTCTGTGTTTTTCGTTGAAGTTGATATGTGAAGTTTGAAACTTATACATGTCTTTCACTGCTAGTCTAGCCTGGAATTTCTGCTTCCGTTGGTTAAGCATAATTTTCGTCTGACTGGTCTTTAGGCGCACGGTATGAATTACCTTCATCGCTGCAAACCACCAATCGTGCATCGTGATTTGAAGTCCTCGAATTTGTTAGTAGATAAGAACTGGAATGTGAAGGTAACTCTTTTCCTTTACGAAGTTATACTCCTCTTGCTCCAATCCTTAGATTGCATATCTTATATTAAAAAGAAATATCATGTAATCTTTTTCTTTTTGTTTCCGTTAGGTTGGTGATTTTGGTCTTTCAAGATTCAAACATTCAACGTATCTCACAACAAAGATGGGGAAAGGAACGGTTTGCACTGTACCTTCTTTGGTTCTTAAATCGATTTGCCTCGGTAGTCTTTATATTCTAATGTTTGGGGTTACTGATTGAATTGCTTAATAATGCTCTGTTTTTTTTTTTTCTGCAGCCACAGTGGATGGCTCCAGAGGTGATTCGTAATGAGTCCTCGGATGAGAAGTAAGTTATACTTTGCTTTCAGTCATTTTTTTAACCTGTGTTTCCAACGTAGATGTCCCTTTTCTCGAGCCCGACAACTATCTACGTTTTAATGTATGCGAACTATAGGTCTGATGTCTATAGCTTTGGAGTTGTGCTGTGGGAGCTTGCGACGCAGAAGGTCCCTTGGGATACACTTGACACGGTGCAGGTATTTTTTTGCTACGTCCAATCTTTTACCTGGCTACTGTGAAGGCAGTAACAGTCACCTAGAGGGCACATATTCAGATATATTATTATGGATTAAGAATGAAGATAATAGAGTTTTACAAAATCAATACTTGTTCCACCTCTCATTTATGTCTGACATGGATTGCAGAACATTTACAGTCTTGGTGGATTATTATTTCAGGTGATTGGTGCTGTGGGTTTCATGGACCGACGAATGGAGATTCCAGAAGACATTGATCCACATTGGGCTTCTCTAATTGAGAGCTGCTGGCACAGGTAACCATCTTGTGGTATCTTCTTTTTGAATCATTTGTAGTTCGTACTCTACAAAAATTATTGTATCATCGAAGTTGACAATCCAATATCCTGTATTCTTCTACCCATTTTTAATCTAATGACCATTTTCTTTTCCATCTGTTACATTGGCGAACTAGTGACCCAAAATGTCGGCCATCATTTGAAGAAGTGCTAGAAAAATTGAAAGTTCTACCGAGTTGTTATTCCTTGCAGAAGCCCGGAGCAAATACCAGGTTAACTCGGGGTGATTGTTAGTATAGAAGATAGAAATTAGTAGGTGAATCCCCGCAAACAATCTAACACACAGAGAAACTAGAAGAAAAGGAAGAGTGAAAGCAGCTAGAGGTGTCAAACTTGAGCAAGGTTGGGAGCTAAATTCTGAGGCTGTCTCCAGAGTTATCGGATCACCTTTATGCTATTTTGTTTAAAATTGCTTTAAAATTTTATTTTATTTATTTTTCTGGAAAGTGTTAGCTTTTATATTCAAGCCAAAATTGGGGATACTCTTATAAATTGGGGGATACTAAAAAATAAATAAATTATGAAGTAATTTAGAACCCCATCCAAATAACAGTCGGTATTGGCTTCAACCTACCGTCGGTATTGCCATCGACCTAAGATCAATGCAGACTAATACAATCGGTATTGGTTTCATCAACAAATGTAGCAGTCGGTATTGCTTTCAAACTCATACCAATACAGACTGCAGTAGTAATAGATCAAAAAAAAAAATCCCCACTCTTCCATAGGACAAGTGCAATAAGCTGGAGACACTCAAATCGGTTATTTGCTCTTAAAAAAGGGAATGAAGTACGGGTCTGTGAAGAACCCAACAACATAAATGGACGATGCTGGTATAACGCATCAACTTCTTTTATCAAAACCAAATCAAGAAACCAACTAAAAAAGTATTGTTTGGTATGCAACTACTAGCAAAAGATTCTTCTTCTTCCCCCATTAAAGCAATTGTCTGCTTGTGAAGATAATAAATCGATGGGTGAAAGAAAGCAGAAGTGTCAAAATTTCTTTTTTCTTTTTTCTTCTCCAGTACTTAATCAATGGGTCATCCGGCGACAATCAACTACATAATCTGATCGGAATCTGACCGTTAGATCCCTGAAAAAAAAAAAAAAAAAAAAAAAAATTTCCAAATCTGGATTTCAATCAATACCCAATCTTAGGTTATGATAAATTAGAAAGATTAAACACTAAAGTTTCAATCACCGTCTCTCCTCAAGCATCTTAAGACAATTTTTTTCTCTTCCCTCCGGTTACCTCTCTCGTCTCCGGCTACCAATTTCTCTGAAGATCCATATGGTTCAAAGACACTGAAGACCCCAAGTTACTAGAAGACACCAAGATACCAAGACACCAAAGAAGACCCTTAAACACCAAAACAAAACAAAAAAACTCTTGTTTACTGGCTAGAAAGACACTTGAATCTAATTACAGAAATTTCATTTTTGATTATTTACCAAAACCAGATACTTGTTCACATCGCATAATTGATACCATCAATCCCATTTCCTTTTAGTCAGCGAAGATTAAAAGACGTCACTTGTCGGTTCGAACTTTTACCAAGGAGTCTCTAATTTCACAACAGATACTCGTCTCTAATTTCCGATTAAAAGATACTTGTTCACAACAGCCGGAACAATTGGCTATAAGGGGCCTTGCTTAAACTCTAATTTCACCTCAACCATTTGTGGACTGAATTAATTACTTAGATTATTTGAAATCCTTGTTGCTTTTGCTTTTACATTAACATCATATCTGTAATACTAGTTCAATTGACTCTTTAAATCCCTTTATTGATCTGTACCTTCTCTTAGTAGTCCAGTCCTATCAAAATCCTTAATCGTTGTTTCTTTTGTGCTTGATAGGGGCTCTTGGTGAATCGATTTGATCCCTCTTAGCCTTTTTGGAATTCTGTGGAATGAAATAGTGTGTTCATCCTTCTAGCCTAGCTGGGGCCTATTGGCAGCTTATAAAAGAAGGGGTGTGTTCTCTGAAATTCTGAGACCCTGAGACTCTAATTCTCCTTAAGGCAGTTTTTGGGAGCAACTGTTTTAGGCTGGCAAGAGTTGGAGCTGTTTCCAGGTAACAAAAACTTGAGGTCTATTCTTGCAGGTCTTGCAAGGATAGGATTTTATATCCCCAAGTTTTTGATTTCTACCTATTCTTCCATTTTCTTTTGATGCTTGTGTTGCTCTGCCTTATTCTCTGTCTTTTGTGGATGCTTGTTTAGCTTTTAATCCTTATGCTTTCTGGTCCTAGGCTTCATATCTTAGAGTTTAAGTAATTTCCTTCTAGATATGAAGATAATTGCTTGGAATACCCAAGGGTGTGGTAAGAAAAGGACTAGGCAACATTTAAATCATCTTATAAACTTTGAAAAACCTGATATTTTGTTTTTGTCTGAAACCAAATCTCAGAAACCCCTAATGAACACTATTCTTAGTGCTTTTCCCAATTTTCATTTTGTTGATCCGGATGGAATAGCTGGGGGTTTGGCTATTGCTTGGATAGACGGCTTCCAATTTGAGATTGTTCAATATAATCTGAATATGATAAATGTTCTTGTTAAATCTAATTTCTCTTCTAAAGAATGGCTTTTAACTTGTTTCTATGGGAGTCCTTATGACTTCAATCATAAAAAAGTAGGATGGGAATTCCTGGAAGAAATCTCTGCCAGAGTTAATAAAAATAATTTACCTAGGGTCGTGGTGGGGGATCTTAATGTGATTTTTCATCAATCGGAAAAGTTAGGTGGGCTCCCTTTTAAGAAGTCTGAGTCTGATTATTTTGCGAGAATTCTTAGTAGAGCAGGACTTACGGATTTGGGTTATATTGGATTGGACTTTACTTGGGATAACCATAGGAAAGGAGATAAGAATATTCGGCAAAGGCTAGATAGAGCCGTGCACAATGCTGAGTGGCAGCTTCAATTCCCCAAGGCTTCTCTTAAACATCTAGGGGTCATAGGCTCAGATCACAATCCGATTTCTCTGTTGCTGGATGAAAGTTTTAAACCTTTGGCTTTTGGTTTTAAATTTTTTGATACTTGGCTGAGAGAACCTAGCTGCATTCAACTTATTGAACATTTTTGGAACGCTTCTCTTGAGAATTCTTCTACAACTATTGCTAGAAACTTGGTGACTCTAGGGGAACAATTATCTGATTAGAGAAAACGTGTTTTTGGTAATCCTTCTAAGAAGATTAATTATATGTTGAAATTCCTTGAAAAACTGAAATCTAATGTACATCCGAATCACAATTTAATTATACAGAAGACTAAAGAATTAGGGGATTTACATGATACTGAAGAGGCCATTGCCAAACAACTATCTAGAGACAATATAATCAATTTAGGAGAGAAAAATACTAAGTACTTTCATGTGGTCACTTTAAAAAGAAGGAAGAGAAACAATATTGATTGTATAACTGATAAGTTGGGGAATGTAGTAAATGATAGAAAGCATGTTAGCGTTGTTTTAACCGACTTTTATAAAGACCTTTTACGGCTGAATCACATGTCGATGGACAAGCCTTAGATATTTTTGAAAATATACCTCATTGCATTTCTGACGAAGAGAATTCTTTTTTATTAAGGATCCCTTCTTCGAGATGAGATTTTTTTCAATTGTTAAGAAGATGAAACCCAATAAATCTCGGGGGCAGAGATGGGTTTAGGTTAGTTTTTACAAACATAATTGGAACATTGTAGGTCCTCAGATTGTAGATATGATCCAAGAGTTTTTTAAAACTAAAGTCATGTGTAAGGATTTCAATCAAACTCATCTTTTTCTCATTCCTAAATCTAAAGCTCCTAAGAATCCTTCCGAATTTCGCCCCATTGGCCTTTGTAATACAACTTATAAGATTATAGCAAAACTTCTTGCCAATAGGATGAAACCTCTTTTGGATAATCTAATTTCGCCTTTTCAGTCTGCATTTCTTTCCTCTAGACAAATTTCGGATAATATAGTGATAGCTCATGATATGATTCATGCTTTTAAGAAAAAAAAAGGGAAGTCTGGATATCTTGGAATTAAAATTGATATGTCTAAGGCTTTCGATAGAGTAAGTTGGGATTTCCTCCTAAAAACTCTATCCAAATTTGGATTTAGTGAACATTGGTGTGCTTTGATCGAGCAATGCATCTCTACAACTAATATATCTGTTCTCCTAAATGGGCATCCTGGGGAGTCTTTTAAACCTACTAGAGGGCTTAGACAGGGGGATCCTTTATCCCCCCTATCTCTTTATTATTTGTATGGAAGTTTTTTCCAGATTATTACTTTCTCAAGAGAGGAAAAAAATTATTCATGGAGCCAAAATCTCTAGAGCCAGTGCTCCAGTTTCTCATCTTTTCTTTGCAGATGATTGTCTTCTGTTTGCTAAAGCGGATCTAAAAGAATGCAAAAACCTTTTAAATTCCATAGACCTTTTTTGTAAAGCTTCCGGACAAGTCATTAATTTTGACAAGTCTGGTCTTTTTTTTAGCAAGAATGTTCATCATAGACACCAAAAGATGATGACCAGACTTTTAAAGATTAAAAAGATTAATATCAAGGATTCTTATTTAGGGGCTCAATTGTTTGTTGATAAGTCTAAACTAAAAACCTTTGATCGATTGTTCAAAAATGGAAGCTAAAATTCAAGCTTGGAGTAGTAAAATTCTTAGTCGGGCTAGTAAAATGGTGCTTAATAAATAAATGTGCTTTCTAGTTTACCTATTTACCAAATGGGTTGTTTTCTTATTCCAAAAAAAATTACTACGAAAATCAATGCAATTCAGAGGGACTTTTGGTGGGGTAAAAAGGTTAATGCCAAAGGTATTCGTATTAAATCTTATCCTTTTATGTAAGCTTTGTGTCTCAAGGGGTTTGGGGTTTAAAGATGCAAATAAAACTAACCTTGCTATGTTAGCTAAATTGGCATGGAGACTGTTAGAAAACCCTAACTCTTTAATGGCTTCTCTGTTAAAACCCAAGTATTTTAAGAACAATTCTGCTCTTGTTGCCAAAGTGCCCAAGTCTAGCTCGTGGATGTGGAAGTGCATCAGTAAAGGCCTGGTTCTTATAAAACAAAACAACATATGGGAAGTAGGTGATGGAAAGTCCATCAATTTATGGTTTGATAACTGGATACCCGGTCTTGATAAAAATCATCGAGAAATGGGTTTGCCCATTAACACCAATCTAACACTTGTTGCAGACTTAATTGATTGCAACAATAAGTGGAATTTAATTACTCTTCAGTCTTGTTTTCCTTCGGTTATTATCTCTAAAATTTTGAACATCAACTTATTTTGCAATACTGACAATTTGTTGCATAAAGACAGGATAAGATGGAAGTTAACTAGGGATGGTAACTTCACTGTTAAGTCTATGTATGCTAAACTTAATGATCCTTCTATGTCGTTAGGGAGTAATGGGCATTCTAAAACTTTTTGGAAAAAGATATGGAACCTAAAGGTTTCGCAAAGGATCAAATTGTTCATTTGGAAATGTTTGAATAATGCTTTACGTTAATGATACCTTGTCTAGATATACTAGAAAAGCCTCTTCAAGATGTATTTTTCAGAAATGAAAAATGAGACAATGGAACATCTATTCTTTGAATGTCATTTTGCTAAATCTATTTGGATGTTGCCTCCTTGTCCTTCACTTCTTTCTGTTCATTCTAATGCCTCTTTTAAGGAACATTTTTGCTCTTGGATGAATGGAGTTGCTCAAGGCATTTTTGCAGAATTTGCAGCAACAAAATGTTGGTTTATATGGAAGGAGAGGTGTAACGGGGGTGTTTAGGGATAAGGCTAGCTCCTCAATTACGACATCCTCACTATTCGAGAGGCACATTCAGTTTTGGACACCTAGAGCTGAACTTCTTAACCCAAATGTTTTATTTCCAAGGGTGGTAAACACATTACACAATCAACCTCAATGGGCCGCTCCAGGTCTAAATAAGTTGAAAGTTAATGTGGATGCTGCTTGGAAGTTGGATGCTAATTTTAATACAGGTGTTGCCATTGTTGTTCGTAATCATGCAGGTACTATGGAAGGAGCAAGAGCAGGACCCAAAAGTACTTCCAGTGCAGAAGAGGCAGAACCAGTTGCAACTCTAGAAGGAGCCAATTGGGCAAAAGAAGCAAAGATATCGGCATTTAGCATTGAAGGAGATTGTAAGAGAGTGGTGGATTATTTGAATGGCACAAGCAATAGAATTCTCTGGCAATGTGAATCTATTCTAAACGAAGCGAAGAAAATTGCTACTCAATGCGATAATTTTTTGGGATTTGAGTATGTCCCAAGGGAAGCTAATAGCGTTGCAGATACTCTAGCTAAAGAAGCAAGAAAATATGTGCGTAGTGTTAATTGGAGTACTGTTGCTCCTTATTGTATTTATCGGTCTTTGTTAGTGGATAAATATAAAGTTGGGATGTTACAACAACCAACTTTACCTATCTCTGACACTAATATTGTAAGCCTCTCGGGTGACCAAGTTGGTTAGTTGTTTTTAATATATCTTATTTCTTCAAAAAAAAAAAACTACATAATCTGATGAGTCTGCTGTTGATTAGATTAGATGAGTTTTTTTTTCCTTTGATCATAATTGGGGGATACAAAATTAAAATGCCTCATAGCTAAAATCAATCCCCATATAACCGTGAGTATCCCCAATTTATGAAAATATCCCCCGCCTTCTTTATATTCCGTGGTGTATCCGTCGTAATCTCGTGTAAAAACACCCTAAAATGCTTAATATCATCATCATTATAAAGTTGATGTACGTAATTGTTCTCAATTCTCTTTTCGAGGTCAGCTGGAATGTTTATAATAAAATGTGTTCAGTGTTTTTTCTTTTATAGTTGCTGCATGTCAGCTTTATGTATAGAAAATAATTGCACTGTGTGATTTTTTTTTATTCAAAAAATAATTTTGTTAAGGATAACTAGAACACCGCTGCCACGGCGGGAAGGGCCGATCGAACAGAAGACAAATAAGTCAAATTGAAAAAGTGAAAGTATCACTTTTCCTGAAACGGAGGGAGTACATCGTTTTATTAGTTGCAATGCAAAATTAGTTGATGTATAAATCAAAATGTGGCTTGACAATGTGTTATGCATACTTTGTGGTGGTTAGCATAATGACAACGTATTCAATTTTGTTGGTTAACATAATGGCTATGTATTCAATTTTCAAAAATTGTGGCGAAAAGAATAAACACCTCCGAATTTTTCGTAAAAACTCTAATTTGATATTGTTGTTTGTACTCATTGTGTAGATCTTTTTAAAAGCTTTCCAACGAGATAAAATTTGTAAAATTCCAAGGCACGAATTTTTAGATATGTTTTATTCTGGTTTGCTTTCCAATTATACCCCTGAAAAAATAAGTTTTTTTTTAAGCATCTGAAAAATAAGATACTTAAAGAGTTATAGTAATTTGACTAAAAGGGAAGGACAATTGTGTCAAGTGAAAAAGTAACCATGGGCACCAAAAATTTCCAATCTTTTTATCAAATTGCACATTTGCATGAGGCTTCATTTTACAAAAAAGTGGCCATAAAAGGGACTCTCTCTCTTCGGGTCCTTCGGACCCTCCGGTCAGACGGCCCAATTAATTGCTTACATGTTGTTTCTCCTAACTGATCCAATGATTAATGTTATGAGGAAAAGTTTCATAAAGCTCAAAAGTTGAGCAACTAGACCTTAGTTTTTTTTTTTTTTTTTTGCTGTGAAGCATTTTTTTTCTCTTTTAACCGACTTACAAATCCATAATGGTTTGTCCTGTAAAAGAAATTTAATGTCTAATATAAAGGAGTGGTTTGTCCGATGAATACAAGGAGACGATTCATTGACAGACTTTATTACAAGTTCATTATCAGATTCAAAAACAATCCTATCATAACCCCTCAAGGTAGCCCATTTCACTGCTCCCTTAAAAGATATGCATCCAAGCTGTTCTACCTCATGGCCCACATTCAGACCTCCATCCAAGTATTGTCCTTTGGCTTCATAACATGATTCTTCAAAATCACGAATAATTAGATCAATGCCTGCTTTACCAGTTTCTTTTTTGAAAGATGCATCTAAGTTAATCTTATAAGAATCGATATTAGGTGGTTCCCAGGCATTTGACTCTATATCAGGTTAACCTTGTTGTTGTGACCCTACACTGGGAGAAACATGACAACATTGATTAGTTAACAATTTAATCCTTTCAATAGTATGAACTTTGTTTGGTTTGGAAGATAATACCACATATATCTTTCCAAATCATATCCAAGCTAAAACCATTAGAGTGTATAAATAGTGTTTCATTGTGTGAATGTTATCACTTGAATTCCGGGGATAAACTATGTTTGGGTTTCTTAAATTCAAAACCAGACTTGTTATGATACAAATTGATAATACCCAATGTCAACATTACGAAGAAGAGAATTCAACGTGAATTCTCTTTCAAGAGCAATGATTTACTCTAAATATTAGGATTGCCTACATTTACCTTTGACATCAGAAAACATACTTCTCATGATATATTTTTGTGCAAACCTCATATTTTCAAGTTAATATAATGAGGTTGCACATCGCTAATTCTAAGTAGTGACGGCCACTTGTGTCACAAGTAGACACAACAAGGTTGTTTGTACATTTATGATCACGTAACTTCTTACCGTTTTGGGGCTTCTTTCTTCTTTTCTCTCGATGTGCCTTTGAGGTGCTTGCAAAGTTCTTCAAAGCTAGATTCATCCTTTGCATGTCATTCTGAAATTTGATAAGAATTTTGTCATTCTTCTTCGATCTCTGACACTTCCCTTTAGAATGTCCATTATTTCCGCAAAACGTGCAGTTAAGTGTAGGGCTGTCAATGGGTCCGGGTCCTCCCGGGTACCATGCTACCCAGAACCGGACCCTGTTATTTTTTTCGGTTTCGGGTCCTGACGGTTCCGGGTCCGGCTCCTAAATAAGTTGGCCCAGAACCAGACCCTATAAATCTGCCGGGTACCTATCGGTTCCGGGTATTAAACGGGTATTTTTTGTTCTGTTCAATACAGATTGATAATTTGATAGACAAACACAGATTATATCCCTAGCCATTTATCTTTCCGGTCTATAAACAACGGCCGCCATCATCCAGATCATCTCCACCCATCTTCAATCTCCCACACTTGAAAATAGATCGACATGAAAAACCATATTTAGATTCATTGCTTCCGTTAATTGAGAATGATACTTTTTGTTTAGTGATAGTCAGGGTTTTTACATGACATCTAGTAGCCAAAAATAAAACCATAAAATATTTGATTGATTGAAATAAAAGGAACAAAATTTGGGAAGAAAAATGCAATTTCTAGAAAATAACAGAAGAAGCCCATGCCCGTTTTCCTGCTCTTCCTCTGTTCAATCAATTTTGAAATATCAAACTCTACTAATCCTATCTGAGGTGCATCCGTAACAGTGGAAGTCATAGGCTTTAAACCATCATCAACAAAGGCCACACATGCGATGTTACTAAATTAAAAAAAGAGGGATTCTATTGTCTCTTCAGATTTCTACTGCCTAAAGTGGGAACTTTCATTTTTCATAACTATAGATAGAGATTAGAGATAGTAAATGCAAAGAGACAAAAATTAAATTTATAATGAACAGGATCCTAATTGAACCAACGAAATTCCCCTATCTCCTTTTCTCAAATCATCACTCCATCAACTTCATATTGTTCTTCAGATAACAATACCACCCATCGATATCAAGATCTAGCCATTAGTGCCAGTGGAGTTTGGAGGAGATTCAGGAGAAGAAAGTAGAAGACTTGGATGCGGCAAGTTTAGTTTAGGGTTCTCTTTGTCTGAAGGGGTTAAAGACTATATATATAACCCTTCACTTGACGAAATTAACCCTTGAAAAACTGTAATTTACAATACCCGAGTACCCGCGGGTACCCGACGGGTAAGACCCGGTTGGAACCGTTTACTATCGGGTCTATTCGGGTCTACCCAGTTTGGACCCGAAATTGCTAATGGGTCCAGTTTTGGGACCCAGACCCGGACCCTATTTGCCCGGTTCCGGTCCGGGTCCGGGTATTTGGGTACCCATTGACAGCCCTAGTTAAGTGAGAGAATCACTTTGAGGTACCGTTCCCTTTTTATCACCATAAATATTTACATCATCCTTAGATCCTGCAAGAATGAAAGTGTTATTCTTGGTGAAAGAAATATTACTCTTAAACCCAATACCACTAGTGTTACCAAAGGATTTTTGACCAAACAACATGGCTGAGATCTTATCAGAACTTCCAGAGAGCCTTTGTAAGCCACACTTAAGGGTATCTATGTCATTTTTCTTTTAGAGATAGGATTTTTGTGAAACTCTCATTGAGTTTTTCCAACTCTAGGTTTTTCACATGAAGAGATGTTTCGGCTTTTTACAAGTTTTTCTGTAGACGAAGGTTTTCATGATGAATTTCTTCACTTTTGCTCAATAACTCAAGAATCTCCCTATTTGATTCGTCATCCAAATCAGAGTAGGATCTATACGTGTTTCTACGGCAAGGGCATAATTCTATGTGTAATCTTCAGGAAGAAGCTCATCAGGCATATCATCAAGAGAACTTATTTCTTTGATAGTATTCCTTGCTTGGGCACTCCTTTTTCACATGTCCATACCCGCGACATTAAAGCATTAAAGAGGATTTTCATCTTGAGAAGAAGATTCATCCTGAAGGTTGGATAACCTTTGGAGAATGAGAGGTTAATTTGGTCACAGTTTTAGAGCCGAAGTCTCCTCCTTAGTTGTGAGTTGCTCGTGATCAAAGATCTTTAGCTTTCCAACGAGATTTCTTCTGGAAAGTGTATCATGATCGTTTCCTTCGAGAATGACATATTTCGACGTAGTGCACGTAGACACGTGATACTGAAGATCTTAGCTTATGGCATGGATAAGGCGTTCAGAGCATCAGAGTTGTGTTTAACATCACTAATTTCAGCATCACTATATGTAGCTATGTCTTTTCACTACATCATTTTTCTCGATTCGCAACAGAATTGGCGCGTTAGGAATTAGGGTTGTAACGACTTTTACTTGCTGCGAAAAATGCGTATTACAATTTTTTTTGTAACGGCAATGGGGTCGTTACGATTTTTGGGTCGTAACGGCGTTTATAACAAAGAAAAGTCGTTACTACGTGTCACGTCGTAACAAAGGACAGCTGTTATGATATTTTTTGTAATGGGGGTCATAACACCTCCAATCCGTTCTTATGTGTCATTTTTGTAACAAGCATGAGCCGTTACTACGTGTCGGGTTTTGTAACAAAAAAAAATTATTGTCGATCAAACATTGACTCGGTCAAAATTAGTCAATATTGGAATCGTTTATCCAATTTTAGGCAGTTTTCTTCATGAACATGAAGGCTTGATTTGTGAGAATCGGGAGTTTACTATCCAAGTCTCGATCGAATCTTGTGTGTACAATCCCCGTACATGACAATTGGTATCAGAGCAGTTCCGATCCTTGGTGATTACGCCATGCGGAGCTTGATCTTTGCAATGAAGGAAGAAAAGATAGTAAGGGATGATCTACTTAATCTTTGATGGTTATATGATACTCACTTTTAAGAAGATGACTCTCCAACTCGAGAGTATAATCTTTTGCAGTTTATGAAGCTCATCAACAAGGCAGAGAATAATTTGGAGTCGATAATTGGGGTTATAGAAGCAAAAAGGGTTGAGTAGAATAAACCAGCAAAGATTCTTTAACTCAATCAAAATAGGAAGATGAATCTCTCGGTGAGTTGATTATTCCTTCTTTTTTATTCGATGACGAAAATGATGATTCTCAAATTATCGTCAAAGCTGAAATGATTGATTTCGACATCAACAAACATATTCAAATAGTCTAGGTTAGTTATGAGAATTTTGAAATCTTGAAGGAGTTAACAATTATCCACAACAAATTGAATTGTAAGGGTTATTTTAGCTTTCTATTTGATTTTATTTTTTCATTATTTGATCCAGGAAAGGGGATCAAGCTCAATTTAGGGAATTCATATTTTGCTAAATGTTATTATGAGTTTGGGTCTAAATTTGATGTGTGTTTGAAATTATTGGATGGATATTATAGAGAATTTATTCAAGAGTTGATTTACAGACAAGGGTACTGTTCAGCTTCATGGTCTAGTGGTGTTATTACTAATGCTTGGTGTATGTTTGGTAAAATGCTTGACAATATAGGTTGGAATTCGAGTGGTAGCAGAAATTATTATCTCTCGCAACTTAAAATGAATTAACTGTCGATGGATGTCTCTTCCTTATCTTTAATTCTCTTTGTAGGATGTTTGATCGAGGGAAAGGATGTAAAATCATTAAGAGATATGCGTTATTTGATAGTGATTATAGATTCTGTTTTGATTCGGTATTTAGATCTGGTTTATTTGTTCTCAATGTGGGTTCAAATTCAATGGATTACTATAACGGAAAATTTGCCCAGGATCTTACTAATAAGCATGGGTTTGAATCAGATTCATTGTTTTGTGATTCAGATCTATTGGTGTTGGCTAAACCTGGTGAAATGCTTCTATTGGATACTGTGTGTTTCAAATGGATAATGTGTATTTCTTCTTACCCTTGTTTCAAGTTTACTGGTAGAGTATTTGATCGTAAGAAAAAATTAAACTTCTGGGAAGGTATTCTTGTTTGTATGGTGCTTATGAATTTTGTGTCGATACAATTACTTCTTACATGACAGTTCGTATTGGATCAATTTTGATAGATATATATATGATGGTGATTCTGTACGTGATCTAATCTTAGAGCTTGGGTACCATTTAAATGGACTATTTGATTATTCAAAGGCGTTTTTGTTTGTTCAAAATGGAGACAGTCGTGATGCTCGCAAGTTTATTGATGAAATATTGCAGCAAGTTGGTATTCGCCGGACTATTTTCAACTTCAAATGATAATGAAAGATGCTTATGGCAAAGCTCGGGAACTATTTGATCAATTACACCATACTGTAAGATGGAGTTGGAGTGGTGATATAGGTTTTCTAATCTTGCATCTGAGGTGCGGGTTGTGATAAGCACGCAAGTGCGACAATTTTATACCCACATTTATACTAGCTATGTCTCGATAATTGACTAATAATATTGTTTTAGGCATTTTGCAGGAATTACAAGTGAATTCGATCATAGGAAAATAAACGACCAAAGTAGAAGCTAAATGTTGGCAATTGCGACAAAAAGCACTCGGGGTTCTCACGGCGGCATCAAGAGAATTTATTGTAGTCTGTCATGTTAACCTTGGTCGCACCACCGATCCATTTAAAGGTGGAGGATAGTTCCATAAAACAAAGAATTTCTTTCTTATCCAAGCATGTGATGAGCATTAGAGGGTGAGAAGGAATAGTGAGACGTGGCAGCCTTTACACCACATTTCTTGGTGGTAGTTCTTAAGCATCGGAGAGAACATCTCATTTCTTTTATTTTACCAAAACAATGAAAAGAATATCTCATTTTTCTTATTCAAGCAGCAGAATTAGATTCATGGAGTTTACAACAACAGATCTATGGGGTTCTTAACTGAAAAATACATACAACAACATGAAGAAGATGTAGTCTGTTGGTTCTAAGGAGAGGGATTTTGAACTAATTTTGGTGAAGCTAATCAATTGCACAAGGGGATTTAAGCCGAGAACACAGGAAAGTGATCTAAGATGCTGGCAGTGGCGGTTGATGGTGCAGACGTAAATATGAGATGGGTGTTGTTGATTTTTGTGTTACAAAGGCAGAAGTGAAGATGGGAGAAAACTGAATCTGGCTGGTGGTGATTGGGGATGCTAATTCGAGTTGATTTTGATGGTTGAAGCTGGTAGTGTTTGGTGATCTGAAATTTGAGATGAAAGTGAAGAAGGGCTGCCGAGATTTGAACAAAATAGGAAGATTAGCAGCTGGAGTATTGATAGAATGGCTGAGATTGATTGAAGCTAGCAGAGACTGAATTCAGTGGGCTTCGAATCGATGAACATATGGGTCATAATTGGCCTGAATTTGGTGCCATGAAAGCAGTTAGGAAGGGCTGTTGCTGTGGGTGGTCTTACGCCGAAAATTGGTGTTTCAGAGACTGAATAGCGCACACCTGGTGTTTGTCAAAATGGCTTAGAGAAGAGTTGGAAGGCCAGGGAGTCGGCAAGAGCAGCAAGTACTATCTTGTGTTGGTGAATTGGTGGTGGTGGCTTGAAGTTTATAAGGTCAGGGAACTGGTATTTCCATGGTGGAGAACAAGGGGATTTCATGGAGGTTGTATTCTCATATTAGTCATTTAATGGTGGTTGAAATCAATGGTTGCAATGGTGTTTGTCTTGAGTGTTTACAATGGGTTACGCCCGGATATGGTGCGGATTGAATGACGATTGATGATATCAATGGAATTGGGGCTAATTTGAAGTCCCTGAGACAACAACTTTGTTGATTCGTGAATTCATGTTCTAGATAAATGATAAGAAGTAATTGTTCTTGGTGTTGGTTCGATTGTGAACTCAAGTACAGGGAGAGAAGATTGGAGTTGGGTCTTTTGTTCCGGAGTCTCGCTAATAGCCCTGAACTTAAAGGTGATGTCTTTGTGGCTAGATATGGGAGTTGGTCTTGGTGGTGAGACTTTGGAAGGGCCTGAATTTAGAAAGTGGAGGCTGTGAATGGACTGGGCTTGGGTGGTTGCTGTCTCCAACACAAGAGGTGACCTAAAGTGTTATTTAAGCCAGCAGCGATGAGAAGAAAAGAAGGCGGTCGACAGGGAAGAAACTAGGGTTTGCTGTTTTACTTTTGTTCTTGCTATGATTTGCTAAACTATTGTTAGGGTGAAAGGATGAACTTGTAGGCTAGATTATTTGTGTTTATGGACAAGAGTTTCTTTAAATCAAATGCTTAATATTATGTTTGAGTATCTCATATTTGTGGATTGTTCTTATAGATCTTTTCATGTTTTATGCCAAGTATACTACATAGGTAAGCTATAGACAATCCCATTGAGACCTGATTTATTATGGATTAATGAACTTTCTTGAACTTTGTATGCCAAGTATACATAGTGTCTAGGATTTCTACTTTTAGGTTGAGATCAGACAATCCTTAGTCGATTATCAAGAGTCCTTAACGACATATCTTCCGTGTATAAGTAGCCAGGTGTTGCCACTTTACATGAGTAATCTCGAGACTCTCGCAATAAAACACAAGTAATCATATCTTGCAACGGATTCCCGGATCCTTAGCATTCTTTACCTCTTGCTTGACACTTTGATAGCTTCGTTTGCATTCTATTTTCATAGTACAACATCTGAAATTTTCTACTTGAATTGCTTTTGATTAGGAAGTTGATTGTATTAGTTAGAAGTAGTTTAGAACACTCCTCGTGGGAACGAACCACATTTGCTATTGTCTACAATCTGGACGCCGTGCACTTGCGGTAAAACAAGGTCGGTTCTCCGACCCATCAAGTTTTTGGCGCCGCTGCCGGGGAGTGGCTGCTAACTACTCTAGTTCATACTTTGAATTTCTGATTGTAGCTTAGATTTATTTTTGTTTTGGTTTGTATTTTGTTTTTAGCTTTATTTTTGAATAGATTTTGTTTTTAGACTTCTTTTTAGATCCTTTTTATCTCTTTAGTTTGTTTGATTTTCGGGTACCTTAGGAGCTAAAGATTGCTCGGCCACATAAGTTACGTGAGGGCGAAGTGTTAATCTAGGAGCGTCACGAGTAAGATACTTGCCACTTTTGTGTGTCTTGAATTTTCTTCTTTGTTGTGGTGTGTGCAAGTAAGTAAATTGGTAAAGATAGTATTATCTACTTGTTTGTTTGCTTGTTGTGCATTGCATTTGTTTGCCAAGCTAGGATTTGAATTGTCACTCCTCGCCTAGTTTGCTAGAGAATCCCACTTGGTTGGGATCGATTGAACTTTGAGTCATGTGGAATCGATGATGAGGAGGTAGACCCTCCCGTTAAGACCTTAAGAGAATACATGTACCCTACTAGGGTTAGCCAACCTCATGCATTGTTTTGCCGACTACTAAAGCACATTTTGAGATTAGAATTAATACCATCCGTGCTCGCCAAACTTTTATAGCGAGAAAATGAGAACCCTTATTACCACATTAGGGACTTTGAGGAACTATGTGGTATTGTGAAAAATTAAAGACTTGACCGATGAGTATTTGAGATTGAGATTATTCCAATTCTCTTTGAAAGATAAAGCAAAATCGTGGTTTGATGCATTACGTCTTCTTCCATCCACACTTGGGATGCGATGACGAAGTTATTTTTGCATAAATTTTTCCCTAGGCATAAAACCACGGCTTTACGTCAAAGTCTTAATAGTTTTCATGACAAGAAGGAGAGTCTCTCTATGACTACTTAGAGAGGTTCCAGGATATCTTGTTGCAATGTCCGCACCATGGATTTGATCTTTGTGAGACTCACTATGATTCTCTATGAAGGATTAGATCACAAAACTATGGCCATGGTGGAAGCATTATGCGGGGGTAATTTTCGGGACAAGAGTCTTGATGAGGGGTATAAATTTTTGCATGAGGTAGCTGAAAAAACTCGTGAATGGGACGCTAAGGAACCCATTAGGAAATCAGTACCTAATAAGAGTGGTGTGCATGAGTTGATATCAAGTTTGACTCGATGCCAAAATTGCTGCTATGGCAAGGCGAATCGAGTCGTTAGAACAAAGTCGGTTTAGTTCTAGACCGTTTGTAGACCACCCTTTGATGATAATGTCGAGAGCAAGCCAATGCTCTCTATCAGGACAATCGCCAAAAATTTGACCCTTACTCGAACACATATAACCCAGGGTGGTCGAGACACCCTAACTTTTCATGGTCTAAGGGTCAATATCAAGACCAGCCAAGTAGCAACATGTCGTTAGGTTCCACACAAACAGATCCTAGTTTGGTAGAAAGTCTAAAGTTGTTGACACATAACACTCTACAACTTAGTCGGGACATGAGGCAATTTGCTCAATTCCCGGCAAAGTGCCTCTCAATTCCAACAGACTACCCAAAAATCGATAACGAACTTGGAACATCAATTAGGACATCTGTCTAGCCAGGCCGAGTGCGAGGGATAAGGGAACCTTCCCTAATCGGCCTCGCCCAAATGCAAAAGGTACATTTGAGGTGAACCAATCTGAGTTACACCTTCGGATCATGTCCGGAGCCATTACCACTTTGAGAAGTGGTAGATTAATAGGTAACCAGGATTCGAATCTTGAAGAAAATGAGCAAGTTAGGGACTCGTCCTCAACTTCCGGCTACTCCTTCTAAGAATAATGAAATCAGTTTGAACGAGAAGGATGAGCCTGAGGTTTCGTACATTCCCCGTGCTCCTTTTCCTCAAAGATTGTTACCTAAAACAAAAGAAACTCACAACAATGAGATTCTAGAAGTGTTTAAGCAAGTTAAAGTTAACATTCCTTTGCTTGATGCCATTAGACAAATTCCATCTTATGCTAAAGTTTTGAAAGATCTTTGCACTGTGAAACGAGATTGAATGTGAAAAAGAAAGCTTTTCTCCATGAACAAGTCGGTTCCATCATCACACAGAACACACCACCGAAGTATAAAGATCCTGGTTGTCCTACTTTATCTTGTGTTATTGGCGACCGAGACCATTAAGCATGCATTGTTAGATTTAGGTGCAAGTGTGAATCTTCTTCCATATTGTGTTTATAAGCGGCTTGGGTTAGGTGAGCTCAAACCCACTAGCGTTACACTTCGCTTGCTGATAGGTCCGTAAAAGTTCTAGGGGAATAATCGAAGATGTGTTGATACAGTTGAGAAGTTTTACTTTCCGTCGACTTTATTGTATTAGATACACAGTAGGTTTCTAATCCTAGTGGACGATTCCAGTCATACTAGGCAGGCCTTTCTTGGCCACTTCGAATGCTTTATTATAAATTAGGAATGGGATTATGGAGCTTTCTTTTGGAAATATGAAAATGGAAATAAATGTATTTAATCCTTCCAATCCTATTTTGGTTTCCGATGCTTGTGAATCTGTTTGCATGATTGAATGTGTGAATGACTATTGTAGTGATTCTTATTTGAAAGATCTCGGAGAAGAACTTGGAAACATTGCAGGGAGTACAGTTTTTGATCAAACTGAGTTGTTGGGTGTTTGTTTATCCCCTTTTGCTGATTCTAAGGATCCCGTTATGCATGATATTGTTCTTGCATTTAGTCCTTTTATTGATGCATCCAATACTTCTCTAGAAGCATGTATGAATGTGGAACCAATTGATTGGAGTGCTGATTTTGAACCAATATCCACTTGTTTAGACCATTTTGCAGATGCCAATGACCCCATGCTAATTGACATTGTCAATGCATTGCGTCCACCTTTGGGTGATATAGGTAACTTAACAACGAAAGTTATTTCACGACCTAACACCAGATTTAGGGGTTGTTGATATTGATGAACGTGAACCACTAGATAGATGTTTAAATCATTTTTTGGGTGTGATGCTTTTATGCCTATTGTAATGGTTAGTGCATTGCTTCCTCCTATTTCTAGTGAAGATAGTTTGTCCACCTGAAAATATTTAGGTTTATCTTAAACCAAATTTAGAGTTTGTGCTTCAAATACACACTATTGAACAATCTGTATTTGTTGGTGTGAATGGTTTACTTGATCCCGAAAAAGTATGACTTGATTATTATGGACTGTTACGCACAAGGAGTGGATTTTCACATATGCTTGGTGATTATCATCATCGATTTCTTATTTGCGGCTTACACGATATGTTGGGTTGATTCCCAACTTTTGGACTTTATTTATATGCTTGGCAGGTTGCTGCTTGTGCATCATCTTTACTTCTCTTGAGATTACTTGTTGCGCGCAAGCAAGGAACAAATGCCATTGTTTCGTGGGAGTCAACCCACCAGTTTGTTCCCATTTTCTTTATACCCTTATTGTTATTTGTTTGCTATTGATTTTTTCCCATCTTAAACTTTACGTTGGATGACTCGATTACATTGAGGACAATGTAATGTTTAAGTGTGGGGGAATGGGTACACACTTAGATTTTTTAGGCATTTAAAAAAGAAAAAAAGATGCACAACATGAAAATTGTTGAGCGGGTCTTAAATTTTTCTTTAGCATAACATGACCAGGCAAGTTGAGTGGGTCTTAAAAAAAAAAAAATTTTATCATCTATTTTGTTTAGCGAGACTTCTTTAAGCCATTTTGTTTAGTGGTTTCGTCTCCATCATTTAGCAGACTTCTCTAAACCTTTGTTTAGTGGTCCGTCTCATTGTTTAGCAGACATCTCTTCATATCCAGCTGTTGAGCGGATAAAATTTCTGTTTTGCTCGGGACTAGCAAAATGTAAGTGTGGGGGAATCTGATAAGCACGCAAGTGCGACAATTTTATACCCACATTTATACTAGCTATGTCTCGATAATTGACTAATAATATTGTTTTAGGCATTTTGCAGGAATTACAAGTGAAATCTGATCACCGGAAAATAAACAGCTAAAGTAGAAGCTAAATGTTGGCAATTGCGACAAAAAGCACTCAGGGTTCTCACGGCGGCATCAAGAGAATTTATTGTAGTCTGTCATGTTAACCTTGGTCGCACCACCTGATCCATTTAAAGGCTGGAGGATAGTTCCATAAAACAAAGAATTTCTTTCTTATCCAAGCATGTGATGAGCATTAGAGGGTGAGAAGGAATAGTGAGACGTGGCAGCCTTTACACCACATTTCTTGGTGGTAGTTCTTAAGCATCAGGAGAACATCTCATTTCTTTTATTTTACCAAAACAATGAAAAGAATATCTCATTTTTCTTATTCAAGCAGCAGAATTAGATTCATGGAGTTTACAACAACAGATCTATGGGGTTCTTAACTGAAAAATACATACAACAACATGAAGAAGATGTAGTCTGTTGGTTCTAAGGAGAGGGATTTTGAACTAATTTTGGTGAAGCTAATCAATTGCACAAGGGGATTTAAGCCGAGAACACAGGAAAGTGATCTAAGATGCTGGCAGTGGCGGTTGATGGTGCAGACGTAAATATGAGATGGGTGTTGTTGATTTTTGTGTTACAAAGGCAGAAGTGAAGATGGGAGAAAACTGAATCTGGCTGGTGGTGATTGGGGATGCTAATTCGAGTTGATTTTGATGGTTGAAGCTGGTAGTGTTTGGTGATCTGAAATTTGAGATGAAAGTGAAGAAGGGCTGCCGAGATTTGAACAAAATAGGAAGATTAGCAGCTGGAGTATTGATAGAATGGCTGAGATTGATTGAAGCTAGCGAGACCGAATCGGTGGGCTTGAATCGATGAACATATGGGTCATAATTGGCTCGAATTTGGTGCCATGAAAGCAGTTAGGAAGGGCTGTTGCTGTGGGTGGTCTTACGCCGAAAATTGGTGTTTCGGAGATCGGAATAGCGCACACTGGTGTTTGTCAAAATGGCTTAGAGAAGAGTTGGAAGGCCAGGGAGTCGGCAAGAGCAGCAAGTACTATCTTGTGTTGGTGAATTGGTGGTGGTGGCTTGAAGTTTATAAGGTCAGGGAACTGGTATTTCCATGGTGGAGAACAAGGGGATTTCATGGAGGTTGTATTCTAATATTAGTCATTTAATGGTGGTTGAAATCAATGGTTGCAATGGTGTTTGTCTTGAGTGTTTACAATGGGTTGCCTGAGATATGGTCCGGATTGAATGACGATTGTGATATCAATGGAATTGGGGCTAGTCTGAAGTCTGAGACAACAACTTTGTTGATTCGTGAATTCATGTTCTAGATAAATGATAAGAAGTAATTGTTGCTGGTGTTGGTTCGATTGTGAATCAAGTACGGGGAGAGAAGATTGGAGTTGGGTACATGTTAGGAGTCTCGCTAATAGCTTTGAACTTAAAGGTGATGTCTTTGTGGCTAGATATGGGAGCTGGTCTTTGGTGGCCAGACTTTGGAAGGGCCTGAATTTAGAAAGTGGAGGTTTGTGAATGGTGGGCTTGGGTGGTTGCTGTCTCCAACACAAGAGGTGACCTAAAGTGTTATTTAAGCCAGCAGCGATGAGAAGAAAAGAAGGCGGTCGACAGGGAAGAAACTAGGGTTTGCTGTTTTACTTTTGTTCTTGCTATGATTTGCTAAACTATTGTTAGGGTGAAAGGATGAACTTGTAGGCTAGATTATTTGTGTTTATGGACAAGAGTTTCTTTAAATCAAATGCTTAATATTATGTTTGAGTATCTCATATTTGTGGATTGTTCTTATAGATCTTTTCATGTTTTATGCCAAGTATACTACATAGGTAAGCTATAGACAATCCCATTGAGACCTGATTTATTATGGATTAATGAACTTTCTTGAACTTTGTATGCCAAGTATACATAGTGTCTAGGATTTCTACTTTTAGGTTGAGATCAGACAATCCTTAGTCGATTATCAAGAGTCCTTAACGACATATCTTCCGTGTATAAGTAGCCAGGTGTTGCCACTTTACATGAGTAATCTCGAGACTCTCGCAATAAAACACAAGTAATCATATCTTGCAACGGATTCCCGGATCCTTAGCATTCTTTTCCTCTTGCTTGACACTTTGATAGCTTCGTTTGCATTCTGTTTTCATAGTACAACATCTGAAATTTTCTACTTGAATTGCTTTTGATTAGGAAGTTGATTGTATTAGTTAGAAGTAGTTTAGAACACTCCTCGTGGGAACGAACCACATTTGCTATTGTCTACAATCTGGACGCCGTGCACTTGCGGTAAAACAAGGTCGGTTCTCCGACCCATCAGGTTGCTTTATAGCTGGGTCACTCATTCTGTAAAACATGGGAGCGGAAAGGTACAAAAACTTTTCGAAAAAATGATTGATCATGTAGGGTGGGAGTATGAGTAGAGTTGTTGTTTTGAAATTTCCCTCGAAGGAGCTTAGGTATCTCCAGATGTTTCTTCTTTCAATCCCCACAGTGAAGAAAGGTCATATTTATCTTTCAGAAATCGAATTCTTACACGTTTTATTATATATCGAAGTCTATCAGAGTCTTTCAATTCGTGACAAAGTTATTATGACAGTGGGTCATACCACTTGGAGCTGTTTCTATTCGTTTTACTATGCTCATCATCTAAGTTATGGTTGCAAACAACTGATGGGTGTATCTAAATGCGCTTCACTCAATATTCTTAACTGTGTTACAAGTATTGTTAGAGCACTGCTCAGTGGAACTCAAAAGCGTTGCTACCTCAAGCTTGTTTGTCAAGTTTAGTTTTCAAAACTATAAGTCTTGATTTCTAGTCTACTTATAGCTATGTCTCGGATTAGGATAGAATGTGTAGTTGAGCTTTAGACTTCACGACGTTCATCGATTGAAGACGAAGAACTACTTAGGGGAGCTTGTGGAACTTCATCAACAAAAGGTATGTGGAGAATTAAACTTATCTATCACTCAGAAGTCTATTTTTTATTTTATCTCCTATTCAGACAAAGTCGTATACCTATATAGACTTCGTTATTATACACATTTGATATTTCGAGCTGAGTTTAACTCGCTTATATCTTTCTCGAAATATGTGTTGGAAAGATTTTTGCTTTAACTATGTTCATAATTATTCTTGACGAAAGTCAAAAGATGATCATGTGAAAATTGCCTTGTAATATCTTACATGATTCGTGTGAGACAGTCATTTGATGTAGACTCGGAATGTTTCGTATTTATCATTCGATCACTTGAAAATTGCTTATAAGTTAATAGTTTGTGTGAGACAGCTATTTTCGTCTTCTAAGAATGTTTCAATTATTGAAATGGGAGTTTAGAACAAAACCTATGTCTGATACATTACGGTTTGTGTACTTAGTGTGCGAACTGTTGTGACAGAATTCAGAACCGGAAAATAAATTTGCGTACCCGATTCGCAATGGCGATTCAACTATTTAAGTCAGGGTACTTAAGTTTGCATACCCGTTTGCAAACTAATTTAACAGTTGAAATCCAGGAACCAAGTTTGTGTACCCGTTCACAAATGGTTTCAACTGAGTTCGGTGCGGAGCTACAGTTGCGTACCCGTTTGCAAACTGTCGGCTTGTGACCAATGTCCGGAACTTAAGTTTGCGTACCCGTTTGCATACTTAAGTGGTTCAAGTTCTAGAATCGGTTATGTATGATTTCATACTCATGAACAAATACATTTATAAATTAAGGAATGCAATCTTTGCAAACCGTGGCTACAATGTTCATGAACTGATTCTTTTGAATCAAACCGATTTTGCTTCAATTGTGTCTTGTACACTTCTATGAGAATATAAACAATTGAACAACTCTATGAGTGACACAATTAGATTCATTTAATTATCATTCTTGTTTGATTGATCATCATATGTGATCTAGAAGTGTTAGATGAAAAAGGTTAATACAAAAGTGTTCATATGGCTAACTTTGGTTATCTACTGTTGATCCAACTCAATATACACGTTTAGGTACGGTTACCCATATCTAAATAAAAATATTTTTCATTTGTGTGTAACAAGCCAAGACCATCTAACGGCTTGGCTTGAATCTAATCAGGTTTTCATCTAACGGTGAATATTGATTGCTTTGTCCCAAAGTTATCAAACCCTGATTTGAAGACTATATAAGGGAGAACTCTAGCAACTGGGAAACCTAATACCCACACTTCCTGTGTGATACTAGTTGCGACTAGAGCCGATTCTCCTTTAACCTAGGTTTTTCCTAAAACCATTATAGGTTTACAACTTAAAGACTTCATTGGGATTCTGAAGCCAGACCCAACTATTTTCTCTGTAGTTGCGTGCTCTAATCTTACTTTGTTCTATCGTATTGAGTACTATCTTCTCTAAGATTTGCTCGAAATTTAATCTTTGATGGCTAAGATAAAAATTAATCACAAAGCTCTTCGTCTCATTCTTTGTGATTCCACAATTACTTGTTCCGCTACCATAAGGTTAAGTTATTATGAGGTGATTGATATTACTAGGTTGTTCTTCGATAATATAAGACCTGTGTATCAATTGGTTCATGTTCACCTTGATTTATCAAAAGACGGAACAAAACTCGTAGGTATTGCTGTGGGAGACAGATTTATCTATTCAATAGACTTTTCTGTATGAGACATATTTGTTTATCAAGTCTTCGACTTTGGGTCGTAGCAACTCTTAAGTTGTGGGTGAGATCAGCTAAGGGAATCAAGTGCGTAGAATCCTGCCGGTATTCAGAGGCGTAAGGAACACGACTGTACCTTGATCAGTGTGAGATTGGTTAGGGCTCAACTACATTCCAGTCCGAAGTTAATTGGCAGTAGGCTAGTGTCTGTAGCGACTTAATACAGTGTGGTGTTCAAATCTGGACTAGGTCCCGGGGGTTTTCTGCATTTGCGGTTTCCTCGTTAACAAAATTTCTGGCATCTGTGCTATTTCTTTTCCGCATTATGTTTGTTTATATAATTGAATTGGGAAAATTAGGCTAAGGCCCAACCCATGGGTTACCCATAATATCAAACCCTTAATTAAAAGAAGTTTAAATCTAGGCCCCGAAATATTAAAAGACCTAGATACCCTTATGCATATTGTCAAGCCCATAATTAAATAAAATTTAAATCTAGGTCCAAAATTATTAAAATATAGTGTGATGATGTTCCCACCACCTCCGACCACCACAACCACCACCAACCACCACCTCCGACCACCGCCACCACCGACTGCCACCGCCACCAACCACCTTTGACCACCACCGCCGCCCACCGCCACTGACAACTGTCGCCGCCACCCACCACCAATATATGGATGTGTACACAGAAGTTACACATGCATATGGCATGTGTATCCAGAAGTTACACACTCATATGATATGCGTAATGCAAAGTTACACTTGTATGTAGATGTGTACTCGGTAGTTACACATGTGTACGCAGAAGTTACACATGCATATGGCTTGTGTATCCAGAAGTTACATATCCATATAGTATTTGTATCCAATGGTTACACATCCATATAACATGTGTAATGAGAAGATGTGTACTCAGAAGTTACAAATCAAAAATACACATACAAAAAATACATGTATTAATTTAATATTCATTTACAATAATTTCTCCGTTTATCAATCATAGTAATTGGTTATTATTAAACACAATAAACGAGTAAAAAATGTGAAATCATGTTCCGCTCTCTTTTTGTCTTCCTCAATACCAAAATGCTTGCATATCTACAACAAAATAAATATCCATGGGATTAGGTTGGATGAACAAAAAGGAAAAAATAGAATTATAGAACAAATTGCAAGGCGAATAACAAAAATGACAGAAAAACACTTAATAACTTATCTTAGCATGTGTAATTAGGAGTTACTTCTCACCTTGACAGTATCCAATATCCTTATCTATCCAGGTATAAACTGCTAGAGTGTCCTGTCAGTGCGCGCAAACCACATTGAAACCTGCATAGACATCAATTGATCAGAAAGTGTTATAATTTTTTAGAAATTACTTCCATAGAAATGCATATTGAGATAAATACTAGAAAGATTAAGAGTAAGTGATTTACCAATAGTCTGAAAGGTTTCTCAGACATTTTTGCAGCCAATCCAATTGTTCTTATGAAGGCCTAAACTAACACATGGCTTTTGTCATTCTTCGTTCATGAGATCGAGAGTGAATCTGGGTTGGTTTGCAGCTGATGAATCCATCTTTAACAAACTTCCTAATGTATTTTCCTACACAAAACAACACAAAACCAGTAGAATAGCAGACGAGTTTCAATTATATCAGCATGTATGCCTCCAAGAACTTCATATGCATTTCCCATCAAATTAGCATGTGTAAATAGTAGATACACATCCATTTAGCTTGTGTACCTACTAGTTACACATCCATAGTCTACCAATGCTAGTTAAACATGCAAACTATCATGTAGAATACACATGGCTGCAAACTGATAAGCAAGGATATGGTTATAGAAATCACAGAATATCCTTCTCAGAGTAGATAGAAGCTGAGCTTAGAGCTGGCTAACATATTTAAAACACAATGTGCATCGAGATATATTTCCTAGTAAACTGAATGGACTTTTATTTTAGAAAGAATATGGTAGTATTGATCTAGAAAGACTTTTCAGTGTTACTACCCACCTCAGTGTTCATGCCTCCAAGTCAAACAATAATATATGGATTTTATGGTCTAACTAAGTAAATTAGATTTAGATTAAGGAATTACTGGATTATGTTGTTCAAGAAATTCATAACAATAATCACCTTGATGCTATCCTGAACAGTGAGATGTATATGTTCATCGAAAGTCTCGGATACTCTAAAATATAACACAAGACTCATTCCTTCCACATCACTATCACCAAGGAACATTGTAGCAGGATAAGTAGGAAGCTGCAACGATTTACACTAGATGAGAACTCACTAACAATATGGTTAAATTGATTATTTAAGGCCTATAACAAAGTGTAAATTACCTGAATGTTAACAATCAGGGGCGATGTCACCTTATCGTGTGCTTTAACAGAAGGAAGTTCAAGGTGCTGAACAATATGATTAATCTTTTTTATACACACAAACAAGTCAAGACCAATTGGGTATAAGGACAATAGTTTGGAGCGGTAGATTTCCGTTTATCTCTGCAAGATAGAAAGTGAATTAGAGAAGAGTAAAACCATATGGAGGTATAACACTGAAATAATTAGAAGCACTTATTAATATGGTACTAATCTATGCAGCATTGCATGAGATGCACGACCCTCGCATGTTTAAGTACACCAATTGGAAATTCAAATAACATGCCTGAAATAGTTTTCCCCGCGAAGCTTGAAGGCTGAAGGTTCAAGAGTAGACCAGCATCCTGGAGTTGGCTTCTTTCCTATTGAATGCGGAATAACTATTCCTGCCCTGGGACGATATAAGAAATTCTTTGAAGCACATGTTACAATAGAAACATTTCAGATTCAAAATCCTTAACCATACACACGGTCATGAAAAGTGAGCAAACTATTGTTAGATTGACATAAACCTCATAATTTCTACATTTACAAACTCAGCTTCAGATATATCATCTGCTGACATATAATTTACTCGGATCGTAACTGATAATCGTGGGATCATAACAAAGTGAATCAAGATCTTCTTTGGTATTTTTCACTACCTTGATTTCCTTCCATGACGGAATTTGCTGATGGTGAATGATTTCCCAAAGGGACCGGTATTATCTAGCTCTCGCCTAAACTGAGCTCAAGTCAATCTGTAAAGCAAATGAATACTCAACTGCAGGAAATGAACGACTACGGTAAATATATTCAAACCAATAAATAGTCGACCTGAAGAACCAATATCAACTTACGATTGTTCACACATGCTCTAGCAAGATCATGACTACCAACATATAAAAAAAGCTAAGATAATCAGAATGTAAAGTAGATCCAACTTACAGTGTCCAGTACAACTCCAACATCCATACCAAACTTCTCAGCTTCATACCAAAACCCAACACTAACTCCAAATCCAAATTATCCTCCAAACCTGATCCACTACCACCACCATGATGCGTGTCGTAACCACAACAAATTAATTAATACTTTACTACCTAATTAACAAGTAATATAGGGTAGTCAAGGTCGATCCCACGAGGAGCACGAGATTCTAGTTGTAAAAATTGTCACGAAAAGGGGGGTGTAAAAAGCAAAAGAAAATAAACAAAGCAATTAAAAGATAAAGTTGAAAGCAATAAGAGAGATAAGATCAAGGAATCCTTCTTCGTTACGAAACAATGATTAAAGTTATGTTCTTTTCTACTTGTTATTAGTCACAGATTATCACCAACCGTAGGTAAAGCAGCTAGCTCAGTGCTAAACCCCTAAATCCCTTATATCACCTAGGACACGGAAGTTCTCGACTACCGGATTCTAATCACCAAGCCACCTAGAATTAGCTCAACCTAGATGTAACTTGGCTCATGCATTAGGTTTTGTGAATTTCTTAGGTTGATATTAGTAGTTAGACTCTTAGCTCAAGGTCTACTTGCTAACGTTGTTTCTACACACAATTGCTCCACGGAATCCCTCGCAAGGTCTCGTGTTTGCTACTTATGTAAAGAGTCAAAGAACGATTACTTATCCCCTAACTTTCACTAGCTTTAGATTGAATTAACAAATCAATTTAGTTGGCCACCCCAAACAATCTATCAATCAATCATGAATGTCTTTAAGATCACTCCTATTAGTAAAAACAATCGATAATTATGTGAAAAACTTCAAGATAGAATTTGAAAACAAAAACTTAAATCATATGTTTAAAAACTAGGAATTCATCCTCAATCAATAAAATTAACTACTCATGTTAAAAGAGTTCACAAAAAGAATAAGAAAAGAAAAGAATTGTGTGTGTAAAGATGTGTGTAGAAGTTGTAGAAAACTTCTCTATTTATAGGCTTCAAAATTCTCCAAATCTTCCAAGGATTAGAATCCTTTTCCTTTTGCAATTCAATCTCCAAATCCAAGCTTTTCTCAACTCTTCCACCTTCTCTTTCCAAATTTGAGTCCAATTCTCCATCCAATTCCTAGCCCAAGTCTTCACACCCATGAGAGAAGTCCATAGAAAGTTCTGGAATTTTGCTCGCCGGAAAACGGGATTGTGGCCGGAATTTGGCGAGGAAAACGTCTTCGCGGCCACTCGAAAATTTCTCCGTCGAGAGAATATTCGACGGAATATTCCGTCCGGTCCTCAGTTAGGACTAACGGTCAAACGAGGTCTTGATTAGTCTTGCAGTCAAAGTAGAAGAGAGTCAGCCAATGAGTCAGCTCGGAGTCAGAACCGAGTCAGTGATCCAGCTCAGTCCAGACCAGACCACTTGCCAGGCCATCTTGTGTTGCACCAGGATGGTGCATCACTGCCTGCTCCCAGCCATAATGGCCCTGTATGTTGCACCATTTTCTTGCAATATCCTATCCTGTAACCTGACCACTCCACTACTGCATTTCCACCAACATCCTACTTTCAGCTCCAGCCATTGCTATCAGACCACACACACATCACAAGCACCTGTAACTCATTGTTTAAGCCTGCAACAACAGCCTTGGACCCTCAGCACTAACTCAAACTCCATCCCCTGTAACAGCAACAATAGTTCTTCATTTATGCCTGCACCTCACTGCCTTACCACTTCAGCTGAGAGTAACACCACCATAACTTCGTATGCGACTTGACCTAACAGATGTGCGGCTAAACCACCACGGAGACAAAAACCACCTCGAGCTCAATCTCGGGCACTCTACCTCGTAATGCCCACATGAAATGACCATCACTCACGCCATATTACCTCAGGCCCCGTAATGACATCTCGGAACCAACCCTTGCAACATCTCCATCTCTCGCATTACCCAGCTCTGTTGGCCTCGCAACTCTTGGCAACACAATTGCCTTTATTTCCTTTCACTTCCATGACCTCCTCCATCCGAGTCTTGCTATTGCACTGCAGTTCCACCCAGTCACACATGCCACTCCTGCCAAGCCATTCACATTGCCCTCGTATCCTCACTTTGCATTTCCCCTTGTCACAAACACAGTCCCATCAACACCTTCTTGCATCACTCCGAAGCCGCAACTTCAGAGCAAGCACCAGCCCCATCACCGCATCACACATTCTCCAAGACAATCACCGGCTCAGGCATTGTCAAGCCAAAAGCGCAACCTCAAATCTAACAACATCCACATGGCCTGGCCATTTTACTTCCGCAGCTTGCAATGAGCTAGCAATATTTGTAACTTCACCTGCCAGCAAAATCACAACATTGTAGTTCCACCAGAACCCTACAATCAATCCTGCCATCCCTGTGCAGCTCAAACTCCATATCCAGACAGCCTGCAATGCCATCTCTTTCGTTTCCCTAAACCTCCTCCCTACAGCAACTAGACAAATTCAATTCAACACGGCCCAAAATCAAATATCAGCTTCCCCTTGTTTATCAAGACCATTGAAGACAGATTCAATTTGAGCACCGATTACAACTCAAACAAACCCATTCGTTTTGTTCACAAGCTCATGTCTTCTTCATATAAATCACAGCCACAAGAATCCATCAATTAAACCCATCTTCTTATACTTCAAAATGATACAAACACGAATTGAGTTTTCCCATGAAAATCATCAACCAACAGAGCCCATCTTGAATCACCAGAACCCCATTAATTCTTCTTATTCCCTGAATTTCAATTTCCGAATCAACCCCAGACTGTAATTCTCTAAACCCAACTCTGATTTCGTTCTCTGAATCTCATATCAACCCATCACAGTCTTCAATTCCTTCTCAATCTGCAACACCAGTAGTTAATTCAACCTCGACCCAAGCTTAACCACCTCTCAAACTTCTTCATTCTCTCATCTTCATATCAGTTTCATTCCATTGAACCCTTATTTCAACTTTCAGATCCCTTTTTGATTCTATCTCATCACCAAGAAATCATCATTCTTCACCGGTAATCGCCCGATTATCCCATCGTTTGCTCAATCTTCTCATCAACAACTAACTCGAGTATCTCCATTCGATCTACGGCTCACGATTTGCTCTCGGCGGTGAAGCTTGGGTGATATTACGGCGACCATTTCTCAATTTGAATGAATGATTGAGATGAATATAGGGTTGTAATAATTTGGGTGAAGTGGGTTTGGATCTGGTAAAGGGTTCGGATCCGGGTACGGTTAGGATATGGGTCAGAGTCAGGGTATGGGTGGATTCACACACCCACCAAGTACACCCCAAGTGCTATTCTCACTCACTTCTTGGATAAGGGACGCCTCTTTGACCTCCCCTTAACTATTATTGTCCTTCCTTCGATAATTTGAGTCACCCCTTAACCTTGGTGGGCTCCATATAGTCTTCGCCCTTGATAAAATGACAAGTTTGCCCTTTTTGCTCAATTTTGATGATTTCTTCTTCTTTTCCTCCGTGCGACTCCAAAGTAGCTACAAAACTCAAAACAAGCGTAAAATACATAATTTACACGAAAAATAGCAAAGAAAGCATAAACTACTAGATAGTAAATACGGTGTATTCTACACCTATCAAATTCCCCACACTTAGACTTTGCTAGTCCTCGAGCAAATCAAACTAAAAACTCACAACTTCAAAGCGTTCAAGCGTCACAAGCATCCAAAGAGTTATGAGGACATAGAATTTACGCATGCTAGTAATAAGAAGTTAGAAATACTAAAGAACATATTCTCATTCTTAAATGTTGAGTGAGAAATAACCACACCATAATGAGAGAACGCGTGTTTGAGAAACGATCAATAAGCATTTCGCCTCGACTTCGCCTCACCAAAAAGGATTTTATGATAATTGCACTCAAAAAACGGCTTTTTATGGTTCTCACATGTGTGCGGTAGGAATGAAGAGAGAATTCCACGCATCACGTTGAATGGTGGGAAGGATAACTTCCGAAATATTTTTAAAAACCCACATCTTTTAACATTTTGAAAAACCATTTTTCCCGACGATCTCTACGAAAGGAAATCAACCATTATTATCGAGGATGAGATTACTTACTTACCTTCACATCCGATCGCCAATTATGATAACACCACTCTCACGGCATCCAATAGAAACGTCTTCCGCTCCTCGTCTTGATCTTCTTGGTCTTCGGTTTCAACTATTGATGATAAACCCTTGAATTTCATAAATCCATAACAATTTTTAACTCTTTTACCTTAAAAATCCTTGTCGCTTGAAACTACCTTATATATTTTTCCTTCCCCACGGCTTATTAACAAAACAAATATTTCTCTTTTTTTTCTTTTTGTTTTTTTCTTTTTTTCTTTTTTTTTTTTTTTTTTTTTTTTTTTTTTTTTTTTTTACAAGAGAAATTAAATACAAATAAACCATAGCCGTGGAAGAAGTATTTTTCCGCTTGATTCTTCACAACTTGTATCGTCTTGAAATCATAAACTTCAAAAATTCTCACCTTTTAATTTTCTTCGCTTTCATGAATAAGTCTTCATACTTGAATATAAAATTACCTCATTGTATTGTAAGTCTTCAACATATATGTGAAATCTGCCCTTTTGTATGTTGCTTTACTTGAGTTTGAAATTTGCTCTTTTTCTCGTTCCGTTGCTTGTAAACCTTAAACTTTTCCAACTTTCCTTGTAGATTTTGATGTCGCTCCTTGTTGATGATGAGAGTGTTTCTATGGATCCGTTGTTGTCGCGAGAGAATGGTGCTAACTGCAAATCGAACTACAAGAAGGAAGCTTTCATCCATGGACGTCACCCTCATGATTGACAAAATTAGCACTCAAGAGATCAAAGAGTAGTGCTTCTATTGGTGGGAGGTTGGGTAGCTCACCATTCTACCCGGAATTAAATTACGGTGACACACACTCAAAAGAAGCTCTTTAGTAGATGGAAAATTTCTGGTCGGTGCCTCTCATGATATGAATACGGGTAGTCTCCACTAATGATTGATCAGCAACTCTAATAACGCACTTCTCCCTGCACCAAATTCGCACCACCGGCATGATTAAATCCAAACAAGAAATCCGAATGTAGTTCTCTAACACTTCCAAGTTCAATTATGTCGGTCAAAATCTCTATGTAAACATACCTAGAAGTATGCTAGTGACTCTAAAATCTTTAAAAGTTGGAATTTTTAAGTAAAACTTTTTTTTTTTTTTCAAAATTTTTTTCATTTTTTTGGAATTTTTTGTTTTAAAAAAAAACATGCTTAACCACTCCCCCACACTTAAACCTTACATTGTCCTCAATGTAATTGAATCCTGTAGTAAAGTCAAGGTGGGAAATTTTAACATGATAAGAAACAAGAAAAAGAAATAACAAAAAGCAAAAAGGATAAGAAATACAAAACCGATGGGTTGCCTCCCATTAAGCGCTTGTTTTTAAAGTCGACGGCCCGACTTGGCTCTTGTAAGATTCATTCCCCATATACTAACAATCGGAAAATTTGAGGATCCACCCATAATACTGTTTTGCAAACAATAACCCCATACAAATATTAGCACAAGAAAACAATAGTGATGTTATCGCTCGATAGAAATTTCCCCCACACTTATTCTCGTCCACACTCGGAAGTGTATAAAGAACATAGAATTCGGGAACTTCCATGTATTCCTCTTGGCAAACCTGCATAGTGTTAGCATCAAGTGTTTCCAATGGTGGATATTTAGAAACAAAATCATCCAAAAATACTTTGAAGCACATACATTCAAACCAATAAGAGGTAAAGGAGAAGAATCAATAGGCAAAGGGTTAGACAAACCTTTCAAAATTCTTGTATTATAGAATCCTCTTCATCCTTAAAAAATTCGAGTGAATCACTTACCTCTAAAGTATATCGTGGTCCTCTATTAAACCTTGCAACCATTCTTCGTCGTTTTCTACCTTAACCATAGTCTCGGTATCATTAAAATCATTCGCAAGTTCAATTGGGTCTTCCACAAAATCAATGAATGTGGTTTCATCCTCTATAATCATCTCTTCAACATTCTCATCATCGGAATCGGGCCATTCACTAAAGTGATTCTCATCGGTATAGATTGTACAATCTTCTTGTGCGGGTGTTACTTCGTTTACAATAATAGGTAAGTCACACCCAATCTCCTCCTTTTGAATAGGTGAAGGATCGTTATTATGATCCGGAGTTGGAATAACTTCCTCATTGTCGGAACAGTCATACACTTCCGCGGACTCCCATCTTTCCTTAAGAAAGTTTTGCCAAGCAATAAATGCATCTTCCTCAAGCTCGTCCTTTTGAATAGGTGATTGATCATTATTAAGATCAAGGCTTGAGTAATCTACACTAGCGTCATCAAAAGTCTCCAAAGGTTGGTCCTTTTCAACACAATCATCTTCATTTTCGGACTCACCAAAATAAGAATCTTCATCGGTTTCATAACCTTTATCCGACGTCGTTTAAGTTCCATATGAATAGTCCTACTAATTTCTGCGACAAGCTCTTAGGAGTCTCCATCATCTTCCAATTTGTATAATTTACGTGCAAGTTTCGACGTTCACACGCTTACCACCGTTGATAGAGTTTCTAGGCGACATCTCCTCTTTTGGAAAAAGTGAAGGAAAAACACGATGAAGAGGAGTATATTCCAAATTCTCTGTCTCGCACATTACTAGAAAACAAATTGTTAGATGCATAACTATCCTTCCATCCATGTGATTGTCCACTTACATACCCGTCATAAGGTTGTTGATATGTATGAGAATATCCATAAGGTTGTAGGAAATTTATCATAGCCAAAATATTGGTTTTGATTGTATCCTAAGGATGGTTGGAAGTTGTCATAATGTTGAGGTTGAAAACCGTATTGATTGTTGTAATATGCTTGCTCTTGTCCACCATACATGGCACCTGAAATAAGATTCAAAAACTTAAGTTAGATACGGAATAGAATCCAACAAAGCAAGAATAAAGCAAAAAGAAAAAAATAAAAACAACTAAAATCATCCATTTGCTCCCCGCGACGGCGCCAAAATTTGATGCGTGTCGTAACCACAACAAATTAATTAATACTTTACTACCTAATTAACAAGTAATATAGGGTAGTCAAAGGTCGATCCCACGAGGAGCACGAGATTCTAGTTGTAAAAATTGTCACGAAAGGGGGTGTAAAAAGCAAAAGAAAATAAACAAAGCAATTAAAAGATAAAGTTGAAAGCAATAAGAGAGATAAGATCAAGGAATCCTTCTTCGTTCTGAAACAATGATTAAAGTTATGTTCTTTTCTACTTGTTATTAGTCACTGATTATCACCAACCGTAGGTAAAGCACTAGCTCGGTGCTAAACCCCTAAATCCCTTATATCACAGGACAGGAAGTTCTCGACTACCGGATTCTAATCACCAAGCCACCTAGAATTAGCTCAACCTAGATGTAACTTGGCTCATGCATTAGGTTTTGTGAATTTCTTAGGTTGATATTAGTAGTTAGACTCTTAGCTCAAGGTCTACTTGCTAACGTTGTTTCTACACACAATTGCTCCACGGAATCCCTCCGCAAGGTCTCGTGTTTGCTACTTATGTAAAGAGTCAAAGAACGATTACTTATCCCCTAACTTTCACTAGCTTTAGATTGAATTAACAAATCAATTTAGTTGGCCACCCCAAACAATCTATCAATCAATCATGAATGTCTTTAAGATCACTCCTATTAGTAAAAACAATCGATAATTATGTGAAAAACTTCAAGATAGAATTTGAAAACAAAAACTTAAATCATATGTTTAAAAACTAGGAATTCATCCTCAATCAATAAAATTAACTACTCATGTTAAAAGAGTTCACAAAAAGAATAAGAAAAGAAAAGAATTGTGTGTGTAAAGATGTGTGTAGAAGTTGTAGAAAACTTCTCTATTTATAGGCTTCAAAATTCTCCAAATCTTCCAAGGATTAGAATCCTTTTCCTTTTTGCAATTCAATCTCCAAATCCAAGCTTTTCTCAACTCTTCCACCTTCTCTTTCCAAATTTGAGTCCAATTCTCCATCAATTCCTAGCCCAAGTCTTCACACCCATGAGAGAAGTCCATAGAAAGTTACGGAATTTTTGCTCGCGGGAAAACTGGGATTGTGGGGAATTTGGTAGGAAAACGCGCGCCACGGGCCACCCGAAAATTTCTCCGTCGAGAGAATATTCGACGGAATATTCCGTCCGGTCCTCCGTTAGGACTAACGGTCAAACGAGGTCTTGATTAGTCAACAGTCAAAGTAGAAGAGAGTCGGCCAATGAGTCGGCTCGGAGTCGGGAAACCGAGTCGGTGATCATTTCAGTCAGAGACCAGGACCACTTGCCGAAAGGCCATCTTGTGTTGCACCGGGATGGTGCATCATTCTTTGCTCCCGGCCATAATGGCCCTGTATGTTGCACCATTTTCTTGCAATATCCTATCCCGTAACGACCACTCACTTTTGCATTTCCACCAAAGATCCTACTTTGACTCCAGCCATTGCTATCGGACCACACACACATCACAAGCACTGTAACTCATTGTTTAAGCTTTGACAACAACGGCCGTGGACCCTCGGCACTAACTCAAACTCCATTCCCTAGAATGACAACAATAGTTCTTCATTTATGCCTGCACCTCTTCGCCTTACCACTTCGGTGAGAGTAACACCACCATAACTTCGTGTACAGCTTGACCCCTATGAGATGTGCGGCTAAACCACCACGAGACAAAAACCACCTCGAGCTCAATCTCGGGCACTCTACCTGCGTAATGCCCACATGAAATGACCATCACTGCCATATTACCTCGGGCCACAGAACATGACATCTCGAGAACCAACCCTTGCAACATCTCCATCTCTGCATTACTGGCTCTGTTGGCCACCCGCAACTCTTGGCAACACAATTGCCTTTATTTCCTTTCACTTCCATGACCTCCTCCATTTGAGTCTTGCTATTGCACTGCAGTTCCACCCCCAGTCACACTTGTCACTCTGCCAAGCCATTCACATTGCCACCGTATCCTCCTTTGCATTTCCCTTGTCACAACCACAGTCCCATCAACACCTTCTTGCATCACCGATTGCAACCTTGAGCAAAGACACCAGCCCCCATCACTGCATCACACATTCTCCAAGACAATCACCAGCTCAGGCATTGTCAAGCCAAAAGCTGCAACCTCAAATACAACAGCATCCACATGGCCTGGCCATTTTACTTCCGCAGCTTGCAATGAGCTAGCAATATTTGTAACTTCACCTGCCAGCAAAATCACAACATTGTAGTTCCACCAGAACCCTACAATCAATCCTGCCATCCCTGTGCAGCTCAAACTCCATATCCAGACAGCCTGCAATGCCATCTCTTTCGTTTCCCTAAACCTCCTCCCTACAGCAACTAGACAAATTCAATTCAACACAGCCAAAATCAAATATCAGCTTCCCCTTGTTTATCAGCACCCCACAGCTAGACAGATTCAATTTGAGCACCAGTTACAACTCAAACAAACCCATTCGCATTGTTCACAGCTCATGTCTTCTTCATATAAATCACAGCCACAAGAATCCATCAATTAAACCCATCTTCTTATACTTCAAAATGATACAAACACGAATTGAGTTTTCCCATGAAAATCATCAACCAACAGAGCCCATCTTGAATCACCAGAACCCCATTAATTCTTCTTATTCCCTGAAAGCGTTCAAGCGTTCAAGCGTAAAAGTTGTAAAAGTTGTAAAAGTTGTAAGCGTCCCACGAGGAGCAAGTGATCTTAGTTGTAAAAGTTGTCACGAAAAGGGGGGTGTAAAAAGCAAAAATAAAAATAAACAAAGCAATTAAAATCGAAAGATGAAAGCAATAGGAGAGAGAAGATTAAGGAATCCTTCTTCGTTGCAAAACAATGAATCAAGTTATGTTCTATTCTACTTGTTATTAGTCACAAATTATCACCAACCGTAGGTAAAGCAGCTAGCTCAGTGCTAAACCCCTAAATCCCTTATATCACCGGACACGGAAGTTCTCGACTACCGGATTCTAATCACCAAGCCACCTAGAATTAGCTCAACCTAGATGTAACTTGGCTCATGCATTAAGTTTTGTGAATTTCTTAGGTTGATATTAGTAGTTAGACTCTTAGCTCAAGGTCCACTTGCTAACGTTGTTTCTACACACAATTGCTCCACGGAATCCCTCCGCAAGGTCTCGTGTTTGCTACTTATGTAAAGAGTCAAGAAACGATTACTTATCTCCTAACTTTCACTAGCTTTAGATCGAATTAACAAATCAATTTAGCGTGCACTCCAAACAATCTATCAATCAATCATGAGTGTCTTTAAGATCACTCCTATTAGTAAAAACAAACGATAATTATGTGAAAAACTTCAAGATAGAATTTGAAAACAAAAACTTAAATCATATGTTAAGAACTAGGAATTCATCCTCAATCAATAAGAAAATTAGCTACTCATGTTTTTGAAATTCACACAAATAATAATTATTAAAAGAAGAATTTTCAAATTCACACAAGTAATTAAAAAGAAAAATCTTAGAAAAGTAAGCAAAAACACAAGTGTTGTGTGTGTAGAGAGATGTGTAGAAGTTGTAGAAAACTTCTCTATTTATAGGCTTCAAAATTCTCCAAATCTTCCAAGGATTAGAATCCTTTTCCTTTTGCAATTCAATCTCCAAATCCAAGCTTTTCTCAACTCTTCCACCTTCTCTTTCCAAATTTGAGTCCAATTCTCCATCCAATTCCTAGCCCAAGTCTTCACACCCATGAGAGAAGTCCATAGAAAGTTCTGGAATTTTGCTTCCATGGGAAAAGCGGGATTGTGGCCGGAATTTGGCCGGAAAACGTTGCCGCCGGCCACCTGAAAATTTCTCCGTCGAGAGAATATTCGACGGAATATTCCGTCCGGTCCTCCGTTAGGACTAACGGTCAAACGAGGTCTTCAGTTAGTCAACAGTCAAAGTAGAAGAGAGTCAGCCAATGAGTCAGCTCGGAGTCAGAACCGAGTCAGTGATCCAGCTCAGTCCAGACCAGACCACTTGCCAGGCCATCTTGTGTTGCACCAGGATGGTGCATCACTGCATTGCTCCCGGCCCATAATGGCCCTGTATGTTGCACCATTTTCTTGCGATATCCTATCCGTAACGACCACTCCACTACGCATTTCCACCGGCATCCTACTTTCGACTCCGGCCATTGCTATCGGACCACACACACATCACAAGCACATTGTAACTCATTGTTTAAGCTCGCAACATGACCTTGGACCCTCGGCACTAACTCAAACTCCATTCCCTCAGTAATAAACAACAATAGTTCTTCATTTATGCACCTCTTTGCCTTACCACTTGACCAGAGAGTAACACCACCATAAGCACGTATACGGCTTAGGCCCTAATGAGATGTGCAGCTAAACCACCACAGACAAAAACCACCTCGAGCTCAATCTCAGGCACTCTACCTCTGTAATGCCCACATGAAATGACCATCACTCTGCCATATTACCTCGGAGCCGTAACAACATCTCGGAACCAACCCTTGCAACATCTCCATCTACGCATTACCGACTCTCGTTGGCCCCGCAACTCTTGGCAACACAATTGCCTTTATTTCCTTTCACTTCCATGACCTCCTCCACTGAGTCTTGCTATTGCACTCGCGGTTCCACCCCAGTCACACTGTCCTCCTGCCAAGCCATTCACATTGCCCTCGTATCCTCACCGCATTTCCCTTGTCACCGACACGAGTCCATCAACACCTTCTTGCATCACCCGAGCTGCAACTTGAGCAAACACCAGCCCCATCACCGCATCACATTCTCCAAGACAATCACCAGCTCGAGCATTGTCAAGCCAAAAGCTGCAACCTCAAATACAACAAAGCATCCACATGGCCTGGCCATTTTACTTCCATGACTTGCAATGAGCTAGCAATATTTGTAACTTCACTGCCATGACAAAATCACAACATTGTAGTTCCACCGGAGAACCCTACAATCAATCTGCCATCCCATGCAGCTCAAACTCCATATCCAGACACTGCAATGCCATCTCTTTCGTTTCCCTAAACCTCCTCCCTACAAAGAACTAGACAAATTCAATTCAACACGACCAAAATCAAATATCGGCTTCCCCTTGTTTATCAAAGACCCACGGCTAGACAGATTCAATTTGAGCACGATTCTAACTCAAACAAACCCATTCGCGTTGTTCACAGCTCATGTCTTCTTCATATAAATCACAGCCACAAGAATCCATCAATTAAACCCATCTTCTTATACTTCAAAATGATACAAACACGAATTGAGTTTTCCCATGAAAATCATCAACCAACCAGAGCCCATCTTGAATCACAGAACCCCATTAATTCTTCTTATTCCCTGAATTTCAATTTCCGAATCAACCCCAGCATTGTAATTCTCTAAACCCAACTCGATTTCGTTCTCTCGAATCTCATATCAACCATCATCAGTCTTCAATTCCTTCTCAATCTGCAACACCAAATGAGTTAATTCAACCTCGACCCAAGCTTAACCACCTCTCAAACTTCTTCATTCTCTCATCTTCATATCAGTTTCATTCCATTGAACCCTTATTTCAACTTTCAGATCCCCTTTTTGATTCTATCTCATCACCAGCAAATCATCATTCTTCACCGGTAATTGCCATCGATTATCCCATCGTTTGCTCAATCTTCTCATCAACAACTAACTCGAGTATCTCCATTCGATCTCGGCTCACGATTTGCTCTCGGCGGTGAAGCTTCGGGTGATATTGCGGCAGCCATTTCTCGATTTTAATCGAATGATTGAGATGAATATAGGGTTGTAATAATTTGGGTGAAGTGGGTTTGGATCTCGGTAAAGGGTTCGGATACGGTTAGGATATGGGTCGGAGTCCGGGGTATGGGTGGATTCACACCCACCAAGTACACCCCAAGTGCTTATTCTCCTCTCACTTCTTGGATAAGGGACACCTCTTTGACCTCCCCTTAACTATTATTGTCCTTCCTTAAGTAATTTGAGTCACCCATTAACCTTGTTTCGGGCTCCATATAGTCTTCGCCCTTGATAAAATGACAAGTTTTCCCTTTTTGCTCAATTTTGATGATTTCTTCTTCTTTTCCTCATGCGACTCCAAAGTAGCTATAAAACTCAAAACAAGCGTAAAATACATAATTTACACGAAAAATAGCAAAGAAAGCATAAACTACTAGATAGTAAATACGGTGTATTCTACACCTATCACACCACCACTGCCTCCTCATCCTCCTCCAAAACCTGCACCTCCACCATCAACACCACCACAAATTCTTTAATCAAACTACATATTTGTAGGCCAAGACTCAAGATAAGTAAACTAAAATAAAACCAGAATGAAAAGAATGCAACCTTAATGGAAAGAATGCAACATTTTCAAGTAAAAAGTCGAACAAAGAGATTCTGACTATCGTCTGAGAGTGATTTAAATGATTCTGTGAAAAAAATACACAACTCACTAGTTAACAATGTAACAGAATAATTTTACATAAATTATTAGTAGTAACAACAACCATTACTATATGTAAGTAAAATCTATGTAACTAGAAGTTACACATTCAATCAATATGTGTAAGTAAAAGTTACACATCTAATTAGCATGTGTAACTAGAAATTACACATCTATTTAGTCTGTGTAACTAGAAGATACACATCCACTTAGCTTGTGTAACTAGAAGGTAAGCGACAATATGGGTATTTCGGTAGAATTGTGGTTACCAAGGAATCTTGTTTCCGTGCGTTTCCTCTTAGATTTACCGATGCCGGTGAACTTCTATCCCAAATAAGAGATAAGACAAGTTAAAGATCACCATCACGAAGCTTCTCTTGCTTTTCTATGCCTTCATTCGGGTCTTGAATTTTCTATCATGCGAAAGAAAGAGTACTTGGCCACGACATATTGTAAGAGGAAAGAATTAGTTGCAACATTATATAGGTAAAATAATTTAAAGTACAAATGAGATTGATCATAGCTTTTTCAATAACATGAAAGAGAAGATAAAACCAAATTCATACCATTCATATGATCATTCTGACGTCATTTATTCTTATATGCACAAACATAGCAAATCATAAAAACAAAACCAATGAATCTAGCAAGCTAAACAAATAAAATGACATATAATTGTGTGTTGTTTCAACTCTCAGACTCATTTATTCATTGTGAACCAGCTACTGCCTTTTGAGGTTCATTTGAATATACTTTTGGAACTGATTCTTCTAATATATATTAGTATTCTCTCAATTATATATCAATCCAGGTTTAAAAACCTCAAAATAACTACATCAAAATTCAAAAATGCAGAGAGTAGAATTCAGATTTGCCATCGCTTCAAACACATCTTCTTCTTCTAATAACAAATTTATTATTGGATTTAGATCTAAAAGAGCAGATGAAAAATAAATCAAATCGATTGAAACAAGAACAATTCAATCATATACATGAGATGTCTTTGAATCAACTGAGAAATCCAGATTAAATGACTTAGATCAAATTGAAAAAGCGGGGGTCTAACAACCACACCCAATATTTTGCTTAGCAATCTGTATGTACTAACTCCAATATAATTCTGAGAGCACCAACTAATAAAATGAGCTCAATCAAGAAATATATCCAAGAGTTATATCTCTGTTTCACAATGTAATCAGCAAATCAAACAGATAGAAATCCGTGAGCCTGATTATTATGTGAAACAACTTGAACGGTACCAAAGACTAATGTTCAAGTGTCAATCAATTTATATCAACAACCAAAGGTTGGATTATCTAATTGATTAAACTACGCACAACCTGTGATATTTCAATTATATAAACAAATATAATACGGAAAAGAAATAACACAGACACCGGAAATTTTGTTAACGAGGAAACCTGTTGATGGTGGTTTTTAATTTAGGGCGAAAACTGTAAAAGTCTGTCTAGCTGACCCGGTGTCAGAAATAGTAGACCTTGATATGTCCGCAAGGAGTCTGAAGAATATCTTAAAATCTGATGAGTGCATATGCCGCTCTTCATATTGTATTGAAACTCAAGCTCCTAGATGAATTGTTCACTAGTATAGAGCCTAATGAGTATTTAATCTCTCGCCTGTATTATTCACTAATGTATGGCTTTCTGAGTATATTTCCTATGCTATGTTCCCCGGCTGAACTCTTAATATTGACATGACATGACGATTAATGTTCGCTCACAGCTGAGAAGCATGAATTTCCGAAGTGTCAGGATTAAGATCTCGCATAGAAAGTACTTATTCTAAGCACGGCGCACTTCTCTCACGAGAATAAAATTAGTGATTTTGTGCCAACGCATTTAAAATCGTCAAATTTGATTAATTTTGTGACATTTCATAAAAATTCAATTTTTTAACCTAATTTTAACAATTTACAAAGTTAGGTTTTTTGCGACTGCTTGTGAATATCTCGAACCCTATTGGTCGAGACTGTTGATGGGTGAAAACTACTCCTGAGAATTTGGTAATTTGGGGTGTGGATGAGGAATGAATCTAAACCTTCAACAAATGCACTGCGCGGTGAGTGCTTGTAGATTCGAGAGATTAATCAGTGCAAGTCCGGCCTAAACCAAGAAATGGCCGTCCCAGGACTTGTTTCGGTCACAAAGTGAAGGAGATGGGGTTGATCTTAGGGAGGGAAGCGAAGAAGGTGTTGAGATTGTGAAGGTGTTGGCTTGCTTATGACTTGTAACGAAAGATGAGCAAGCTTACGGTTGATGCAAGCAGGCTCGAGTGTTTGAATACGGTTTTTTGTATTAACACTTGGTTTCTGGGCTACCGAACTTGTGTTGTTCTCCGTTATTCCCGTTGTTGGAAATAGGGGCGGAAAACCTATTTATACAAGTCATTGAGCCTCATTCACGTTTTTCGTGGGAAGTGGAGGTAGTGGAATGATGGAGTAGTGGAGTTGTGTGTCGGTAATACACGACCAGTCTTGCCCACTTTTCCTGTTCATCTCTAACCGTCCATGACTTCCTAACACGTTCTTGTGATGGCGCGTTGCACGCCGCTTTGTAAACCTCCGAGACCAATACCCCGTAATGTATCCCCAGGTTTGTGACATGATTGATGTCTGGAATGTGGATCGTGGATCCACGAAAGGTAGCATGTAATGCTGGATTGAATAACTGCGTTATTGAGGAAGTCGATACTTGTGAAGTATCGTGTGTATTTTATGCATTACGGTGTGGTAAAGTGATGGGTAATGACTCCTCACTAACCAAATAACTCCTGACCAGGGTTGTATAACCAAGATGGTGAAGTCGGACGGATGAGATGACGTTTGAGACACTCATCTGCGACCGTTGATGAAATTAGGTTTTAAAAGAGGTGCGCAAGCATCACTCTTGACTTGGTCGAAACCAAGCATGGGAAGGGTTTTGAAGAGGACCGGCCCAGGGAATGTGTGTAGACAACACGCCGGTGTGCACGTCCATACTTCACTTTCCCAAGAAGGCGCGATCTAAGCCACTCAGTTTGACCGGTACAGTTGAGTGGTTGAGATCGATTTGCGATAGGAGTTTGATGCCGCAAGGAGTCGCGCACCATACCCTTTTCCGGCGTGTTTTCCAAGATGACCTGACTTGGTCGGTCTTGTCAGGTTGGTTTGGCGTGAAGATGGTAGGCTGATGTTCACGCCCATGTCTCACCGTCCCATGAAAACGTGATCTAAGCCACCCATTCGTCCGGTGAAGTTGAGTGGTCGAGATCGATTTGCAATTTGGGAAGTGTAACCACGCATGTTTGAGCGGGCGTTTTGGATTGGCCAGGCATGATATGCCATGGCCGACTGCATGAGGAGGTAGATGGGCTCACGGTGGTCATCTTTGGTGTGACCGACCCTTGCTCAATCTAATCAGTGACCCTCCATTCGTGCCGGAGAAGATGGACGTGCGTGATGGCTTGAACCCTAATTTTGGCTTTCAAAGCCGCGCGACCATGCTATTTCAAAGCGGACGAATGTGTTGTAACCAACCATGGTTGGTTTTGGCCGATTGGTCAAGTGTGTGGCGGTCACATGGTGATTGTGTCGACATGCTCCGGGCCCTTTGAGTCTACATCTATACCCTCCATCTATACCTGCGAAGATGGATGGTTGAGACCGTTGCGGCACATGTAATATGCCGCAAACCCTAATTTATGGTTTTAAAGTCATAATGCTTGGTATGGACGGTTTCTTGGCAAGCGAAGGCCAATGGTTCGACCATGCGGGGTTTGTGTGTATTCCATACCGCTTGGGGGTGATGGAATTGATGCAGGGTCATCCAATCATGCTTGTGGAGTTGAATGACTGCGATCGGATCATATCCGGACTGATGTGGTCGCGTCCGGATGCTCAATCGAGCTAGTATAACACACAGAGAGGGCTCAATCGGGCTAGTATAACACACAGGAGAGGGCTCGGGCCAGTATAACACACCGAGAATCGGCTGTACGGGTATCTCGTACATGGTTTCATTATAGTGCTTGGAGGTTCGTGTTACTTCCGTAAGAGTAACACTCAGTCGTCATGCCACACTGATAATGAGTAATTGGAAATACAAGGTTGATATGAAATTCACGGGGAAGGGATTGTTCTTACATGCTCCAACCTCGAGGAATTTCATGTATTCACGAGAATGGGATTGTTGCTACATGCTCCATTCTTGGTGAATTAAGTGAGGAGTAAAGTCACTTATAAACGGCTTTATCTTTTACAAGATGTCAGCGCATGATTTTCAGGTTATTTACAAATTTAACCTTAAACGAAAATCCACCATCAACATTAAGTCCCCTGCCTAGCACATAATGGTTACACTATTGTGTGGTAGGCATGAGATGGTGACATACATACGTGAGGAAGACGAGGATAAAAGGAGTTTACAGGAAGAGTGTTGGCCGGCCGCTAGTTTTCCACGCCCGTCACGCTTGTATGGAATCCCTGGTGGGGTAGGTTTCTTTCTTTGGGTATTTGAATCAAAAAGGAAACCAAACAAAGAGGAATCCTTGTTCTATTGGGATTCTTCTAATTTTGTCTATAAAAGAGACCGAGACTCCTTTCTTCCCTTCACGAAAATTTTCTCTTGTTGTTGAGCAGCTCCCGTTCGAGTTTTCTTGCCGTCATCATCATCCGCCGCCACTCGCCGGAGCTTGCTGAAGTCGCCGTTCTTGGAGTTGCCGCGTCCAAGGTAAGTTTCGCATTTTTTTTTTTTTTTTCAAAGATGAAACCCTAGTTTGTTTAGGTAAACACCTCTTGTAAGACATGTGCATGCTTAGCTTTTTTCCACCACTTGGTTTGAATCTCGTAGACATGATTTCCATGAATAAAGAAAATCGTGTTATGACGCATGCGGATGTATGAATGCGGCCCGCCGTGTATGTCGGAACGTGGGTCTTATTCACACATGCTTGACTGAAATTTGCATCGAACTTGAAATTTGTACCAGACTTGAAATTTATCCAGACTTGAAAACTTGAGTTATCTGGAGAATTTAAGATCAATACTGGGACCCCGAAATTTGTACAGAAACTTGTGCAGGACTTGAATCGTATTTGGACCGGCCATTGTATGTTAAGCGTGAGTTGTGCCTTGTCGTGTGTGACTACATCTCCCTTGTGGTTTCGTACAAGTTCTAACCTGTCTTTTATTTCATCGTGGAAGAAAAGAATCCTTGTTGAGATGTCTTCGGAGATAATCTTTGGTGCCAAGTCGGGAAGTGTTGACGGCTTCAAAGATATGCCGAACATTGATGATGAATTATTCACCTCGCCTTTTCCGAACATTAGGAGACATCCTTCCCATAAGATAGTCTTGCTTTAGGTTCGGAAAATACGGAAGTCGATCCATTCTTCTTCAAAGACTTGTGATGAGATTTTGTCTCCGGAGAAACCAATATCCCAGCCTTATCCTATTGACTTCAAAACTTGCCATACTCCACTGGGTTCTTACGAAGGATGGATGAGATGTATGTTGAGTAATAAGGGCATTAAGGAAAATTTTACCAAAGCCCAAATTCTCAATGCGGTCATGGCATCTGCCCTCGAAATTAGAAAAGATATCGCGGGTTTGATTACCTTCATTTCTCGGTGGCATATTTCTACTCACACGACCATATCTAGGTGGGGAGAAATGACTATTACTCCGGAGAGTGTAGCTGCATTAATGAACCCGCCCTGTTCTTTGGAAGTCTTTCTTACGAGCTCTACGATGCGGAACAAAGAAATTATAACGCTATCCTTCGAAAGGTGGAGGAATTCGACGATCTGGGCAAGGAGGAGAAGAAAGATGCAAGATGCTTTTGGTGGGTGTTGGAGTGGTCCCTGCAGACCAGGAGAGAGGATGAGCTCGGTGTGATTGCGTTCCTGTCTTTATGGCTATCCAGATGTATTTGATGCGGTTACGGAAAGAAGACTATTAGAAATGACCTTGTCAAGATTGCTATAAGGCGGCGAAGGGTGAAGTTCTTCCTCCGGGGCTCATTGTTCCTCGGATCACTTTATTCTCATTTGGACGCTTTAGCAATGGATATGCATGTTTCTAACGGGTACAAGAAGGTGGAGTCGCACATTCACTTCGCTTTCTTCAGGCGCTCTTATGGGAACACTTCAAAAGTTACGCTCCTATTCCCGGAAATTCGCTCAATGACTTGTACGGTGGCTCTAGAATACTTCGATGGAATAAGAAGCGTCCCCGAGCCAGCGTGAGACTTGTGGACGTATTTGACAATGTGTATTCCGTAGATTTTTCGTCCATGGGGCCAGTCCACCATTCCATTGTTCAGCCGAGAGACTTTTGCTACCACTTCGACGGTTACGAAGTTGTGTTGGGTACCGATGTCGAAACTATGAAGTACGGAGAATTTATTTACCCAAGCAGCTGCATTCAGGATATGTCCGTCTCTATTCAACGGAGAATTTTACGTGACTCGTATAATATTGACGGGGGCTGCTCGCCAAATGGGATTCGATCGGGGTGTCCCATTTATTCGTTCACCAAGGGTTCGGAAGAATCTCTCCCAAGTATTCTTAACGTTAATGTGTTCTTAGATAGGGTGAGCCTTCCCTTCGCCTATTGGGAGAAACCCCGGTGGTACAGATAAGTATAAGGAATTTTGGAGTAGACAATGTTGGTTTTCCGAAATTTTCGGAGAGTGTTGTGACAGATCCTCGTGGTGAACCATCTTCGACGTCTTGACGAAGCATTTCCGGTTGAAGCCGCTTCCCACCCAAACGGACCGAGGCGAGGATTGCGGTCCCCAAGTAGGAGAGAGACCTAAGAGGCAAGCATGTGGTTAGGTAATCCTCAATTCTTCCAATATGCGGGTATTTAAATTTCTTCCGTCGGTTCTTTCATTTCTCCAGTGTAAATTCTTAAAACGATCCTTGCTTGAAATCGGGAATTTCGAAAGATAATGCTTTCACAAGGTTGCACGCATCCAAAACGAGAAGGTTGGCGATGCTGGTCTTCATCTTTGAGAAGTCGGCGATCTTGACTTTCATCGAGAAGTCTGGCGGTCTTGATCTTCATCTTTGAGAAGTGGCGGTACGGACCTTCATCTTTGAGAAGTCCGGCGGTCTGATCTTCATCCGAGAAGTCGGAGAAACCGCTCCTTTTCGACTACGACGGAGATGATGAAAGCTCGGTGGAACAAGGCGCTTCCCTTAGTGATCTTGTTGACCAGGTTTGTGATGGAAATTAGCACCCGAGTGAAGAGAGGCGGCACTGCTGTAGTTGGGCGGCTCCCTCGAAATTCGTCTGAGACAGAGGGCTCAGGTCAATATGGCCATTGTGGTGACTCCTTCGAAAAGCCCCGCACGACAAGGTTCCCGCAGTTGGTGAATGCGGTGATGCACTGCGGGGCTTTGTTCGATCCTCCTTTGATATCCCTTATCCAGGCCATGTGTTGGTTGGTGGATTCAGCGTGCTTAGGTCCGGATTCAAAGAGTTGTACACGGCGATATGGGAGAAGCACGGTCATATTGCTACCACCACGAAACTCAAGAGTCGTCTTGCATTGGTCAACCGCGTCCAAGAAGCTTTATCTACTATCCAAGGGATGAGCGTCACGGCTGGTCGAACGGTTTACGAGAGATGGTCAAGACTGGAAGTGCCATCGAGACGTGTTTGCGCACACGGTTTCAATGCTCCTTGGTTCTTCCAAGGGTTCTCCAAGATTCAGGAGTTTGAAATTACAGGATGAAGTCCCTCTGTGGACTGCGTTGCTCATCGGAAGAAGAGGTCGAAAAACCTCCGAGGAGTTGAAGGCCGAGCGTTGCCGTGCTCCAAAGGATGAAGGTCGCTCTCGCCTTGAAGGACGAGTTATTCTTTGAAGGACTTTCCTTGATTTGTGCCATATACTTGTCTCTTCTTTTTTAGATGTTTCTTCTTTTTGAGTGATAGTGAGGATTTTCTTTCGTAATTTGGCTTAGGTTTTGAATAGGTAATTGAATTGGCTTATTTTGAGATAGTTTTGTGAACAACCTTTTTGAAAGGGATTATGTTAAATGAAATTTGCATCTTGGTCATGAATGATTGCGCATGAAATTGCAAATGTTATGTAAAAGGGAGGTACGGAATGGAAACAAACATGGCGTTTGATCACCGAGCCTCTTTTTCCACATGCGGGATGCTAAGTCCCCCGTGAATTCTAAACTATCTCTCTTGTAAAGTTGTTGAGTAAAACTTACTTGCTTTTGAAGCCTCACTATATCAAATAGGAGTAGCCTCTCTAAGAAAATCCTCGCAAGCTATCTTTCGAACCGAGCTCCTCCCGAACAATGCGCTTCAAAGCGTTGCATTCACCGGTGGGGTGATGAAGGAACAGGTGGTAATGATGATTACCTCGGGTCTATTACTTCTTGATCGATGGCGGACGCCATACAGGGGTAGCTCCACCTCTTCATTTTCGCACCCATGTCTCCGGTAGCTCCAGGAATCTTCTTCATTGGGAATGGGAAATGTAAGTACCTTGAGTACGGCTTTTCCTGCGTTAGTGGGCGTTGTAACGTCTCTCCGCGGCTTTGACGTGGAACGGGAGATGAAGTTGGAAGATTTGTGAGTGCCATCATATCTGCGGATCGCTTGCCTAGGTAGAGGGATGTGGAAGGTGTCGTAATGTCACTGGCCGAGTGGCCGGATTGAACGTTCCCATCCTCTCGTATTGAGCATTTCGATTGATTTCTCCTTCCTCAAGCGTTCCTTGATTGGTTGGAAGGCCGACGCGGATTGGACGGTCTTAGTGCTTCAATAAGAGTTTTGAAATACAAATCTTCTAGCAGGGCTCCATAGGCTGCAGGCTCCCTTTCTTTATCCAAGCGAGACATTGTAGTACTAGGACAAGTCTTTTCTCCCGTGGAGTTGCCTCGGATCTTCATTGTCGATGTTGGACCATGCTGTTCATCTTTCCGAGTCTCCCGCGATTACGCGCTCTTTTTGCCTCTCCATAGGTAAAGGTGTGACTCTGGCTAATGATTCAACATTTCTTGTCTTTTTAAGTAGATGCTCGTCGACCCTTCTTGTAATTGTGCAGCTATATCATTCAAAGGCGAAATGTCTCGCTTCGCCGGTGGTGATACTGGCTTGATTTGCCAAGACATCCTCCGGCATTCGACTATGCTTTCCATGATATTCGAACCGCTTTGTAGTTTAGGATACATTGCGAGATGGAAGGCGAGAAATTGAGGATTCAATTTTATGCAACCGATAGATCAATCTCCTGTGGTCGCCAATTGTTGATGGGTGAAAACTACTCCTGGCAGAATTTGGTAATTTGGGGTGTGGATGAGGAATGAATCTAAACCTTCAACAAATGCACTGCTTGCGGTGAGTTCTTGTAGATTCGAGAGATTAATCTGTGCAAGTCCGGCCTAAACCAAGAAATGGCCGTTCGGACTTGTTTGGTCACAAAGTGAAGGAGATGGGGTTGATCTTAGGGAGGAAGCGAAGAAGGTGTTGAGATTGTGAAGGTGTTGGCTTGCTTATGACTTGTATGGAAAGATGAGCAAGCTTACGGTTGATGCAAGCGAGGCTCGAGTGTTTGAATACGGTTTTTTGTATTAACACTTGGTTTCTGTCGTCTGAACTTGTGTTGTTCTCCGTTATTCCCCTGTTGTTGGAAATAGGGCGGAAAACCTATTTATACAAGTCATTGAGCCTCATTCACGTTTCTCGTGGGAAGTGGAGGTAGTGGAATGATGGAGTAGTGGAGTTGTGTGTCGGTAACACACGACCAGTCTTGCCCACTTTTCTTGTTCATCTCTAACCGTCCATGACTTCCTAACACGTTCTTGTGATGGCGCGTTGCACGCCGCACGTCTGAAACCTCCAGGACCAATACCCCAAAGATGTATCCCAGGTTTGTGACATGATTGATGTCTGGAATGTGGATCGTGGATCCACGAAAGGTAGCATGTAATCTTGGATTGAATAATCTGCGTTATTGAGGAAGTCGATACTTGTGAAGTATCGTGTGTATTTTATCTGAGTCTTGCATTACGGTGTGGTAAAGTGATGGGTAATGACTCCTCACTAACCAAATAACTCGACCGAGGTTGTATAACCATTTTGGTGAAGTCGGACGGATGAGATGACGGTTGAGACACTCATCTGCGACCGTTGATGAAATTAGGGTTTTAAAAGAGATGCGCAAGCATCACTCTTGCCTTGGTCGAAACCAAGCATGGGAAGGGTTTTGAAGAGGACCGACCAGGGCATGTGTGTAGACAACACGCTGGGGTGTGCACGTCCATACTTCACTTTCCCAAGAAGGCGCGATCTAAGCCACTCAATTTGACCGGTAAAGTTGAGTGGTTGAGATCGATTGCGATAGGAGTTTGATGCCGCGAGAGTCGCGCACCATACCCTTTTCCGTGTTTTCCAAGATGACTGACTTGGCCGGTCTTGGCCGGTTGGTTTGGCGTGAAGATGGTAGGCTGATGTTCACGCCCATGTCTCACCGTCCCATGAAAACGTGATCTAAGCCACCCAATTCGTCCGGTGAAGTTGAGTGGTCGAGATCGATTTGCAATTTGGGAAGTGTAACCACGCATGTTTGAGCGGGCGTTTTGGATTGGCCAGGCATGATATGCCTTGGCCGACCGCATGAGGAGGTAGATGGGCTCACGGTGGTCATGATGGTGTGACCGGGCCCTTGCTCAATCGGACGTGACCCTCCATTCGTGTAGGAGAAGATGGACGTGCGTGATGGCTTGAACCCTAATTTTGGCTTTCAAAGCCGCGCTGACCATGCTATTGGGGGCGGACGAATGTGTTGTAACCAACCATGGTTGGTTTTGACCGATTGGTCAAGTGTGTAGGCGGTCACATGGTGATTGTGTCGACATGCTAAGGGCCCTTTGAGTCTACATCTATACCCTCCATCTATACTGCGAAGATGGATGGTTGAGGACAAGATTTCAAGACATGTAATATGCCGCAAACCCCTAATTTAGGGTTTTCCGTCCATAATGCTTGGTATGGACGGTTTCTTATGTGAAGGCCAATGGTCGACCATGCTGGGGTCTGGTGTGTGTATTCCATACCTGCTTGGGGGTGATGGAATTGATCCTGGGGTCATCCAATCATGCTTGTGGAGTTGAATGACTGGTGATCGGATCATATCCAGGACCGATGTGGTGAGTCTTGGGATGCTCAATCGGGCTAGTATAACACACCGAGAGGGCTCAGTAAGGCTAGTATAACACAGGAGGGCTGGGCTAGTATAACACATCGAGAATCGCCTGTACGGTATCTCGTACATGGTTTCATTATAGTGCTTGAGGTTCGTGTTACTCTGTAAGAGTAACACTCGGTCGTCATGCCACACCGATAATGAGTACTTTGGAAATACAAGGCTGATATGAAATTCACGGGAAGGGATTGTTGCTACATGCTCCAACCTGGAGGAATTTCATGTATTCACGAGAATGGGATTGTTCTTACATGCTCCATTCTTGGTGAATTAAGTGAGGAGTATCCGTCACTTATAAACGGCTTTATCTTTTACAAGATGTCAGCGCATGATTTTCAGGTTATTTACAAATTTAACCTTAAACGAAAATCCACCATCAACAAGACCAAACCTAAGTAAGCTAAGAGATTGATCCACCATGGACTAGTAGGAGCAAAATCCTACCAAAAGTCGAAAAACAAGAAATAAAGAGGAAGTGTGGCAAGAAAAGGGAGCAACAGAAAGGGGACGCCATGTGGATTGCGGGCCGTGGCCCGCCCTGCTTGCGTCTTCGTACCATCGTCCATCCATGCCCATGTTGTTGCCTGCCGGCCCCTCTTTCCCATCGACCAATAAAATAGCTCTAAATGCGCAACCTACACTTTTAAATCAAAGTTGGAAGTTGGCTGGTCGACACACGTAATTCCTTAAGAAATTGAATATAGGCTGCCCATGTCGGTCTTAAACGATCTTAGCCATCCAACTTGTCTAGCCAAATCGACATTGCATCCAATTTTAGTCGGCCAATGAAGTGTTGTTATGCTCATTGGCGACTACGACTTTAGCTCCCGCCAAACGAATTGCTTCCGGCTGGAGATAACGCCTCAAACCGTTAGCTCAAAGTAGTTCGGTCATGCGGCTTCAAAACTCAAGGTCGACCAACGGCAAAGGTACATCAAGCTGCGCGCAAAGCAATCTAGGCCATTCAACTTCGCTAGCCGAATCGACAAGCCTAGATCTGATTTTAAGGAACCAATGAGATGTCGTTGTGATCACCGGCAACTCCTCTTCCATGAGAACCGGTCGTCCAATCCTCAGCCTACCTATACGGCTCCTGGTAGCTGCCCAAATTTAGTTAGCCGCGCTACTCATAAGAGTCTTAAGTAATTCAACGGCAGCACATTACTGCCGCAAATGATCTCAGCCAACCAATTTGGCTAGCCAATTTAACCGGTTTAGATCTAATTTAGGCCGACCAATAGGATGTCAAAATGGCTACCAGCCACCACTCTCCTATAAGGACCAACCGGCTCACCTTTGACGTACATGAATAGCTCCTGGCAGCTTCCTGAAGATGGCCGGTGATGCGTGTCGTAACCACAACAAATTAATTAATATTTTTTCACCTAATTAACAAGTAATATAGTGGTAGTTAAGTTCGTTCCCACGAGGAGCAAGAGATTCTAGTTGTAAAAATTGTCACAAAAGGGGGGTGTAAAAAGCAAAAGAATAAACAAAGCAATTAAAAGATAAAGTTGAAATCAATAAGAGAGACAAGATCAAGGAATCCTTCTTCGTTACAAAACAATGATTCAAGTTATGTTTTTCATCCACATGTTATTAGTCACAGATTATCACCAACCGTAGGGATAGCGGGGTTCGCTTAGCTAGCCCCCAAAATCCCTTATTTCACCGAGTAACAAGTCCGCTTAGTTATCGATTCTATTCAAAAGAACCACCTTGAGGTTCGCTTACAAGATGTAATTCCCGAATGCATTAAGATCTATGAATTTAGGTTTAGTACTAGTAGTTAAACTCGGTTCTCTTGGTCCACTTTCTAGCGTTGTTTTTACACACAATCGCTCCACTAATCCCTCCGCAAGGTCTCGTGTTTTCTACTTGTGTAAAGTGTCGAGAAACGATTACTTATTCCCTAACTTATACTAGATTTAGATTAAACTAACAAATCAATTTAGCGTGCACTCTAAACAATCTATCAATCAATCATGAATGAATAAACATTCCTATTAGTAAAAACAAACGATAATCATGTGAAAAACTTCAAGATAGAATTGAAACAAAACTCAAATCATATATTAAGAACTAAGAATTCATCCTCAATCAATAAGAAAATTAGCTACTCATGTTTTTGAAATTCACACAAAATAATTAAAGGGAGAATTTTCAAAGTTCACACAAATAATTAAGAAGAAGAATTGAAAGCAAAAACACAAGTGTTGTGTGTGTAGAGAGGTGTGTAAAAGATATGTGTAAAAAGATGTGTAAAAGTGTGTAGAGAACTTATCTACTTATAGGCTTCAATGTTCTCCAAATCTTCCAAGGAATAGAATCCTCATTCCATAATAATTCAATTTCCAATTTCAAGTCTTTCTCAATCTTCCATCTTCTCTTTCCAAATTTAAGCCAAATTCTCCATCCAATTCCAAGTCCAAGTCTTCACACCCATGAGTAGAATCCACACAAAAATCTGTAATTTTGGTCGCCGGAAAGCTGGTATTATGGCCGGAATAGTCGCCGGAATCTTCTTCTCCGTCGACGGAATATTTCGTCACGGCACCGTCAGAAATAACGGTCAAACTGGTCAACTGTTAGTCAATTAAGTCAAGGGAACTAGTCAGCCATCTTGAGTCAGCTCCTCAGTCAATCTTCTAAGCTTACCGGTCTCGAGTGGTCGCTGGATCGTTCGAGTTGGATCGGCTCTGGATCGGTCATCGCCGAGTTGACTCATCAGAGGAGAGATTCAGACAGAGTCTCCTCTGTTTCAAGGCGTTTCCAGGCCGTATTCCGACCTATTTTTCTTCAGTCTTCCCCTGCTCAAATCCTAGCACATACATCTAACAATTTTGAGAACCCATTCATTCATTTTTACAGCAGCAACAAATCTCAGACCACCACTAGCTTCCATCAGCAACGGCTTGTCAAATTCTTATTCCTTTTGATCAATTTGCAACAAACCCTCAATAGCAGCAACCATTCTCTATAATCAATCAAACTCGAATTGAGTTTACCCATTTTCACATCTGCATCGAACCCATCTGCTCTTCTTACCAGAATCCCATCAATAATTCTTTCAGTTCAATCAACCACAGTTCAATACATATAACCCACTTCTGATGTCTCGAATTCTTCAAGAATAGCAACAACATCTACCTTCTTAAACCGCTTCTTACTCCTCTGGCTTACTGCTTCCGAATCTGAGACAACCCATTTCCAATTCTTCAAATAGCGGCCACCAACACCATCAACGACATCAAATTCATCTCCAATTTCTTCACTGTTTTCTCAAATTAACAAAGAATGCATTCATCCCGAACTTCAAAGCCCGACTACAAACCACCTCCATTACAACCCATTTTCAATCTCATCGTTTGCCTTTTCCTGATTCAACCCCAAAACCCATTTTATTCTGATCGATCTTTATCAATTTCAACCACCGGATCCCCTTGTATATCTTCAATTCATGTTAACAACTCCATCTTCCAAATACAAGACCTCCGTCTTCAATCACTCATGGCGGAAACCAGCAGATTCCAGATTCAATCTTCTTCTCTGACAATGCAAATTCAAGAAGAAGTGCAACTGCTTTTCTTCCTCTCTGTATTTCAGATGCGAAATGATTGAGAAGATAAATCTTCTCGATTTAGGGTTGGGGTAATAAAGCTGGGTATGGATATTCAGCATCCGGTCACTTGATAAGGGATACCTAGTTGGCAATCCCATAAGTGAATAACAGGTAGACGCCCCTTAACCTCATTGGCCTGTCTTTAGTGCTCCTCCAATATAGAGTAGCCCTTAACCTTGGCTGGGCCTGGCTTTAGTACTCCTCCAATAGAGAGTAGCCCTTAACCTTGGCTGGGCCTCAGATAGTGTTTGCCCATGAAATGACAATTTTGCCCTTTTGCTCTAATTGGGTGATTTCTTCTTCTTTTCGTTCGTGCGACTCCACAAGTAGCTATAAAACTCAAAACAAGCGTAAAAATACATAATTTACAAGAAAAATATCAAAGAAAGCATAACCAATATATAATAAATAGAATGTATTCTACACCCTATCAAATTCCCCACACTTAGACTTTGCTAGTCCTCGAGCAAATCAAACTAAAAACTCACAACTTCAAAGCGTTCAAGCGTCACAAGCATCCAAAGAGTTATGAGGACATAGAGTTTCTGCATTCTAGTAATAAGAAGTTAGAAATACTAAAGAACATATTCTCATTCTTAACTGTTGAGTGAGAAATAACCACACCATAATGAGAGAACGCGTGTTTGAGAAACGATCAATAAGCATTTCGCCGACTTCGCCTCACCAAAAAGGATTTTATGACAATTGCACTCAAAAGACAGCTTTTATAGGTCTCACATGTGTGCAGTAGGAATGAAGAGAGAAATCCCGCAACACGTTGAATGGTGGAAGGACAACTTCAAATATTTTTAAAAACCCACATCTTTTAACATTTTGAAAAACCATTTTTCCGACGATCTCTAAGAAAGGAAATCAACCACTATTATCGAGGATGAGATTACTTACTCACCTTCACATCCGATCGCCAATTATGATAACACCACTCTCACGGCATCCAAAGAAACGTCTTCCGCTCCTCGTCTTTATCTTCTTCGTCTTCGTCTTCGGTTTCAACTTTTGATGATAAACTCTCGAATTTCATAAATCCTTGACAATTTGTAACTCTTTTCCCTTAAAAATCCTTGTCGCTTGAAACTTCCTTATAGATTTTCCTTCCCCACGGCTTATTAACAAAACAAATATTTCTCTTTTTTTTTTTTTTTTTTTTTTTTTTTTTTTTTTTTTTGAAAACAAGAGAAATAAAATACAAAAACAAACCGTGGCCGTGGGAGAAGTATTTTACCGCTTGATTCTTCACAACTTGTATCGTCTCGAAATCATAAACTTCAAAAATTCTCACCTTTTGATTTTCTTTGCTTTTATAAATAAGTCTTCATACTTGGATATAAAATTACCTCATTGTAGTGTTAGTCCTCAACATATATGTAAAAATCTGTTCTTTGTATGTTGCTTTACTTGAATATGAAATTTGCTCTTTTCCTCATTCCGTTGCTTGTAAACCGTGAACTTTTTCCAACTTTCCTTGTAGATTTTGATGTCGCTCCTTGTTGATGATGATGTTGTTTCTATGGATCCGTTGTTGTGGAGAGAATGGTGCTAACTGCAAATCGAACTACAAGAAGGAGGCTTTCATCTATAGACGTCACCCTCATGATTGACAAAAGTAGCACTCAAGAGATCAAAGAGTAGTGCTTCTATTGGTGGGAGGTTGGGTAGCTCACCATTCTACTCGGAATTAACGTACGGTGACACACACTCAAAAGAAAGCTATTTAGTTAGATGGAAAATTTTCTGGTCGGTGCCTCACATGATATGAATACGGGTAGTCTCCACTAATGATTGATCAGCAACTCTAATAATGCATTTCTCCTCGCACCAAATTCGCATCACCGCATGATTAAATCCATTATTTAACACTCAAACAAGAAAGAAATCCGAATGTAGTTCCCTAACACTTCCAAGTTCAATTATGTCGGTCAGAATCTCTATGTAAACATACCTAGAAGTATGCTACACGACTCTAAAATCTCTAAAAGTTGAAGGTTTTATGTAAATTTTTTTTTTTTTTTTAATTTTTTAATTTTTTTTTTTTTTTAAAATAAATAAATACATGTTTAACCACTCCCCCACACTTAAACCTTACATTGTCCTCAATGTAATTGAATCGTCCTAGTAAAGTCAAGGTGGGAAATTTTAACATGATAAGGAACAAGAAAAAGAAATAACAAAAAGCAAAAGGATAAGAAATACAAAACCTATGGGTTGCCTCCCATTAAGCGCTTGTTTTAAAGTCGACGGCCCGACTTAGCTCTTGCAAGATTCATTAGCCCGCATCAATCTCTTTCACGGAAAACATGACTTCACATCACTAGGGTATCGCGTTGTCTCAAAGATATTGAAGTGGATGAGTGTACCATCAAACTCCATAGTCAAGGTGCCATTTTGGACATCAATCTTTGTTAGGCGGTGCTTAAGAATGGTCTACCCAAAAGCAAAGGTGTAGACTTGGAAGAATTCTCATCATTCATGTCCAAGACATAGAAATCTACGGAAATACAAGCTCATTAACCCGCACCAAAACATTCTCAACAATCCCTTTCGGGTAAACATTAGATCGGTTAGCAAGTTCAAGAACTATCCCTGTCTCTTTAAGAGGACCAAGATTCAAAGAATCATAAATCGAGGAAGGCATAACATTAACCGATGCTCCCAAATCTAGTAAGGCTCGAGTAAACCTTGTTTTACCAATTGTGCAGGGTATATTGAAACTACCGGGGTCCTTTAATTTAGGTGGGAGTTTCTTGAGAATAAACGCTTGAAGCATTTTCCCCACACTCATGACTTCGTTTCCCTTTCAACCTTTTCTTCTTCATGCACAACTCCTTTAAGAACTTTGCACAACGAGGAATTTGACGAATAGCTTCAATGAGTGGAATATTGACTTGTACTTTCTTAAGGATCTCCCAAATATCCATGTATTCCAATTCTTTCTTTGACTTAGCAAATCGGCTAGGAAATGGTGGTGGAGTTGTGAAAGTAGGAACCGTCTCCTTGGGTAGGTTGGTTGGGGATGTATTCTCCTTTGGTGCGGTCTCAATTTCCTCTTTCTCATCATACACCTTATCTTGTTGATTTGGTTGCTCCACTTGTTTCCCACTCCTCAAAGTAATCGCATTAACGCTCTCTCTTGGATTAACAAATGGTTGTGAAGGAAGCTTTGTGGACGCTTGAGCTTTCAATAGGTTCACATCGGTTGCTAATTGCCCCACTTGAATTTGTAAATCCTTGATTGCCTAATCGGTCTTTTGTTGTTGTTGTTGAACCAAAGTGGTGATACCTTGCATACCTTGCATCAATGCATTGAGCTTGTCATCAATCGAAGAATCTCGCTCCTTGACTTGTTGTGGTTGAAATTGTTGTTGAGGCTGGAAACATGATTGTTGGAAACCACCTTGTTGCTCATACGGATTGGGAACCGCCGCTTGCTTGTTTGCATAACTAAAGTTAGAATGATCCTTCCAACCGGGATTGTAAGTATTGGAATATGGATCGTACCTTGGCCTTTGATTTGGAAATAAAGCATTTACTTGTTCGGTCTCACCATCCGGAATAATTACCGCGGCCATCCTTTGAATCATTATCTCCATGTTACCCATTCTTTGATCAAGATGTGATGATGAATCACTAACTTCATGCACTCGCCTAACCATTGGTTCATCTCTTGTGTAGAATTTTTGCGAGTTCGCAGCCATACTTTCAATCAACTCGGTAGCTTGGGTCACCGTCTTGTTCATTAGTGCACCACCACCCGCGGCGTCAAGAAGAGACCTATCACTTGGGTGGAGAGCTTCGTAGAAGTATTGGAGTATCATAACGTCACTAAATTGATGGTGTGGACAGCTTGCCACCAACCTCTTGTATCGCTCCCAACATTCATACAACGACTCTCCCACTTGTTGTTTCAACCCACAAATCTCCTTGCGAATTTGAGTAGCTTTTGATGCGGGAAAATATCTCTCGAGGAAAAGTTTCTTCATCCCATTCCATGTTGTGATACTTCGGAAGGCAAATAATATAACCATTCCTTAGCATTGCCCGCCAAAGAAAACGGGAAAGCTTTCAACATTGCTCCATCCGCATTAGTCTCCGGTGGAAGCATAGCCATAACTATGGTATAGAAGTCCATAAGATGTTTGTTTGGGTCCTCATTCACCATGCCATGAAACTTTGGTAACTCTCTAATCAACCCCGGCTTGATCTCGAAAGTTGAGTTAGTTTGGATACACCATTGTTGTGTATCAAGCTTGTGAGAAGCTAGGTCCTTGAGTGTACGTTCAGCCATTGTTTCTTCCTCTTTGTCCGAATCTGCGAAATCACTTGATGAAGAAGGAGGAAGTGGAGTGTTAACCGCTCGAATGAAATCCTTTAGTTGAATGCCGGATCGAAGACGTATTGGACTCGGTCTGCCCTTTTTAAGCATTCACCAAAGGTATAGCACCTGAAACAAGATTCTCGAAAACTAAGTTAGATACGGTAAAGAATCTAACAAAGCAAGAATAAAGCAAAAAGAAAAATAAAAACAACTAAAATCGTCCATTTGCTCCCTAAGCGGCGGCGCCTTAAAAATTTGATGCGTGTCGTAACCACAACAAATTAATTAATATTTTTCCACCTAATTAACAAGTAATATAGTGGTAGTTAAGTTCGTTCCCACGAGGAGCAAGAGATTCTAGTTGTAAAAATTGTCACAAAAGGGGGGTGTAAAAAGCAAAAGAAAATAAACAAAGCAATTAAAAGATAAAGTTGAAATCAATAAGAGAGACAAGATCAAGGAATCCTTCTTCGTTACAAAACAATGATTCAAGTTATGTTTTTCATCCACATGTTATTAGTCACAGATTATCACCAACCGTAGGATAGCAGGTTCGCTTAGCTAGCCCCAAAATCCCTTATTTCACCGAGTAACAAGTCCGCTTAGTTATCGATTCTATTTAAAAGAACCACCTTGAGGTTCGCTTACAAGATGTAATTCCCGAATGCATTAAGATCTATGAATTTAGGTTTAGTACTAGTAGTTAAACTCGGTTCGCTTGGTCCACTTTCTAGCGTTGTTTTTACACACAATCGCTCCACGGAATCCTCCGCAAGGTCTCGTGTTTTCTACTTGTGTAAAGTGTCGAGAACGATTACTTATTCCCTAACTTATACTAGATTTAGATTAAACTAACAAATCAATTTAGCGTGCACTCTAAACAATCTATCAATCATGAATGAATGAATAAACATTCCTATTAGTAAAAACAAACGATAATCATGTGAAAAACTTCAAGATAGAATTGAAACAAAACTCAAATCATATATTAAGAACTAAGAATTCATCCTCAATCAATAAGAAAATTAGCTAATCATGTTTTGAAATTCACACAAAATAATTAAAGGGAGAATTTTCAAAGTTCACACAAATAATTAAGAAGAAGAATTGAAAGCAAAAACACAAGTGTTGTGTGTGTAGAGAGGTGTGTAAAAGATATGTGTAAAAAGATGTGTAAAAGTGTGTAGAGAACTTATCTACTTATAGGCTTCAATGTTCTCCAAATCTTCCAAGGAATAGAATCCTCATTCCATAATAATTCAATTTCCAATTTCAAGTCTTTCTCAATCTTCCATCTTCTCTTTCCAAATTTAAGCCAAATTCTCCATCAATTCCAAGTCCAAGTCTTCACACCCATGAGTAGAATCCACAAAAAAATCGTAATTTTGGTCACGGAAAAGTGGTATTATGGCCGGAATAGTCGCCGGAATCTTTTTCTCCGTCGACGGAATATTTCGTCACGGCACCGTCAGAAATAACGTCAAAGCGGGTCAACTGTTAGTCAATTAAGTCAAGGTAACTAGTCAGCCATCTTGAGTCAGCTGCTCAGTCAATCTTACTAAGCTTATTGGTCTGAGTGGCTGCTTGGATCGTTCTGAGTTGGATCGGTCATCGCCGAGTTGACTCGTCAGAGGAGAGATTCAGACAGAGTCTCCTCTGTTTCAAGGCGTTTCCAGGCCGTATTCCGACCTATTTTTCTTCAGTCTTCCCCTGCTCAAATCCTAGCACATACATCTAACAATTTTGAGAACCCATTCACTCATTTTTACAAAGAAACAACAAATCTCAGACCACCACTAGCTTCCATCAGCAACGGCTTGTCAAATTCTTATTCCTTTTGATCAATTTGCAACAAACCCTCAATAGCAGCAACCATTCTCTATAATCAATCAAACTCGAATTGAGTTTACCCATTTTCACATCTGCATCGAACCCATCTGCTCTTCTTGAGAATCCCATCAATAATTCTTTCGATTCAATCAACCACGGTTCAATACATATAACCCACTTCGATGTCTCGAATTCTTCAAGAACAGCAACAACATCTACCTTCTTAAACCGCTTCTTACTCCTCCGCTTGCGCTTCCGAACTGAGACAACCCATTTTCAATTCTTCAAATAGCGGCCACCAACACCATCAACGACATCAAATTCATCTCCAATTTCTTCACTGTTTTCTCAAATTAACAGCAACAGATTCATCTGAACTTCAAAGCCCGACTACAAACCACCTCCATTACAACCCATTTTCAATCTCATTTTTGCCTTTTCGATTCAACCCCAAAACCCATTTAATTCACAATCGATCTTTATCAATTTCAACCACCAGATCCCCTTGTATATCTTCAATTCATGTTAACAACTCCATCTTCCAAACACGGCACCTCCGTCTTCAATCACTCATGGCGGAAACCAAGCGATTGATTCAATCTTCTTCTCTCGGACAATGCAAATTCGATGGCAATGCTGCGCTTTTTCTTTCCTCTCTATATTTCGGATGTGAAATGATTGAGAAGATAAATCTTCTCGATTTAGGGTTGGGGTAATAAAGTCGGGGTATGGATATTGAAGATCCTAGGTCACTTGATAAAGGATACCCAGTTGGCAATCCCATAAGTGAATAACAGGTAGACGCCCCTTAACCTCATTGGCCTGTCTTTAGTGCTCCTCCAATAGAGAGTAGCCCTTAACCTTGGCTGGGCCTGGCTTTAGTACTCCTCCAATAGAGAGTAGCCCTTAACCTTGGCTGGGCCTCAGATAGTGTTTGCCCATGAAATGATAATTTTGCCCTTTTGCTCTAATTGGGTGATTTCTTCTTCTTTTCGTTCGTGCGACTCCATAGTAGCTATAAAACTCAAAACAAGCGTAAAAATACATAATTTACAAGAAAAATATCAAAGAAAGCATAACCAATAGATAATAAATAGAATGTATTCTACACCCTATCAGCCGGTCATGCTCCTTTTAAGACATTAGGCTCCGCGACTAATCTAAACGATCTTTATACAACGATGCTTCATGAGCATCGATTATTTTGAGATGCTTGCTTAAAAGCGATGCTTTATATGCATCGATTACAAGCGATGTTTTATAAATATCGATTTCACAAATAATTTAATTATTTGACCTAAAAGCATTATATGCTATTTTTTGAGGAAAGTCTCACAACTTGACTTGTCACGTATAACTGCCCGCCGCCTAGCTTGCACGTGATTGGTCAAAATAATTAGGTCTTGCGGGCAAGACCCACTCAGCAGCCTGCTGCACATTTTTCTACAAAATACTCGAGACATCAAACATGTCACAAACTGGGGGATGTTCATCAAGGTATTGGTCTGGCGGTTTACAGCGTGCGGCGTGCAACACGTCTATTATGAGAAAGTGTCAGGAAAGGCAGACAGTTAGTGATGATGGAGAAGTAGTGGGAATAAAACCAACCAGTCTTCCCCTCATAGTAGGGACGTGGTTTTCACCATTCTACACGATCCTACTTCTCCATCACTCAACTATTCCATTTCCTATGAGATCAGGGTGTGTTCGACTATGACTAATATAAAATATATTTTCGATCTCTTTCAACCGACAACGGTTGTCAACACAAGTATCCAGAAAACATAAAAAAACTTATAGTTTACATTCTGCAAGCAAGTTCCACATTCTGATACAAGTCATAAAACAACCACACCTTTAGAGTTAACCATTCTGATCTCAACACCTTCTTCGCTTCCCTCCCTAAGATCAACCCTTCTCCTTCATTTTGTGACCGAAGCAAGACTGGAATAGCCATTTCTTGGTTAAGGCCAGAATTGTATAGATTGATCTCTCGAATCTAAAGTACTCATGTGCAATATATTTGTTTAGGGTTTAGATTCGTTTCTCGGCGGCACACCCAAATTTACCATTTCCACCAGAATCAGTTTTTACCCCAAAACAAAACCGCAAATGCAGAAAAACCCTGGGACCTAGGCCAGATTTGAACACCACATTGTATTAAGTCTCTAAAGACACTAGCATACTCCAAGTTAACTTCAGACTGGAATGTATTTGAGCCCTAACCAATCTCACACTGATCAAGGTACGGTTGCGTTCCTTACGCCTCTTGAACCACGCCGGATTCTGCGCACTTGAATCCCTTAGCTGATCTCATCCACAACTAAGAGTTGCTACGACCCAAAGTCGAAAACTTGATAAACAAATCTGTCTCACACAGAAAAGTCTATTGAATAGATAAATCTGTCTCCCACAGATATACCTACGAGTTTTGTTTCGACTTTTGATAAATCAAGGTGAACATGAACCAATTGATAAACCGAACTTATATTTCCGGAGAACATCCTAGTATTATCATTCACCTCACAATAATCTTAATCGATTAACGAAACAAGATATTGTGGAATCACAAACGATGAGATGAAGGTGTTTGTGATTACTTTTAAACCTTGCCTATCGGAGAATAAATCTCGAGAAAATCTTAAAGAAGATAGTAATCAATCATAATAGAAAAGAGCAAGATCAGAACACGCAACTACAAAGAAATAGTTGGGTCTGGCTTCACAATCCCAATGAAGTCTTTAAGTCGTTAACCTATTGGGTTTTAGAAAAACCTAAGGTTAAAGGAGAATCGACTCTATTCGCAACTAGTATCAAACAGGAGGTGTGGGGATCAGGTTTCCCAGTTGCTAGAGTTCTCCTTTATATAGTCTCCAAATCAGGGTTTGCAATCAATGTTACCTTGGTAACAAAGCATTCAATATTCACCGTTAGATGGAAACCTGATTAGATTCAAGCTAATATCTTTCAACCGTTAGATCGAACTTAGCTTGTTATACACAAATGAAATGTACCATCATTTAGATAAAGGTAACCATACTTAAACGTGTACACTTAGTTGGTTCAATAATAGTTAACCAATGGTTAGCCATATGAGCACTTTCATATCAACCTTATTCATCTTTATCATAACTAGTTCAAATGACTGAAATGAAACTAGTTAGAGAGTTTTTCAATTGTTTATATTCTCATAGAAGTATATAAGACACAATTGAAGCAAAATCGATTTTGATTCACTCGAATCATTTCATGAACATTATAGCCACGGTTTGCAAAAGATTGCATTCCTTATTATATAAATGTATTAGTTCATGAACAAACTGAGTTTGGTTACGCCAGTACGCGTACGTGTACGCATACCATTTACACTTCCAAACTCCAGCAGAGATTCACGGAACTTGAACTTCCGCTAGTACGCGTATGTGCACGCATACTTAGTTCTCGGACTTCCAACAACCAACCAGTACGTGTACGTGTACGCATACCATGGTTCCCGGTTTTGGACTTTACACAAATGTGAATACACACTATGTTTATATCCAATCATGGATACATGTTCTAAACCCTCATTTCAATCATTGAAATATTCTTGGAAGACGAAAATAGCTGTCTCACACAAACTATTAGCTTCAAAGCAATTTTCAAGTGATCGAATGATCAATATGAAACATTCCGAGTCTACATCAAATGACTGTCTCACACGAATCATGTAAGATGTTACAAGGCGATTTTCACATGATCATCTTTTGACTTTCACCAAGAATAAAAGATGAACTTGTTTAAAGCGAAATCTTACCAACATATATTTCGAGAAATAGATAAGCGGGATAAACTCGGCTCGAAATACCAAATGTGTATAATTGAATTGTATATAGCAATACGACTTTTTGTCTCAAATAGGAGATAGAGTAGATAGATTTTTGAGTGATAGATGAGTTCAAGTTTCCACATACCTTTTTGATGAAGTTGCACAAGTTCCCTTGAGTAGTTCTTCATCTTCATTCGATGAACGCCGTGAAGTCTAAAGCTCAACTACACTTACTATCCTAGTCCGAGACTTAGCTATAAGTAGACTAGAAATCAAGACTTATAGTTTTGGCAACTAAACTTGACAAACAAGCTTGAGATAGCAACGCTTGCGAGTTCGATCGAGCAGTGCTCTAACAATCTCATCCTTTGTCAATTTTAGTGACAAAACTATCAATACATATGGATTACAAAATAAATAAACTTTGTAGCTTCTCATCCAAATGCTTGATATCCTTGGTTCTTCAACATTACTCGAAATCTTCATCACTTCCAAGTACTCCAATGATTATAAATGTGTTCAACTCAGCATCATAGTTGTTGAAGATTCGTAGCTATAATAATGAGAAAACAATAGCTCTCAATCATTGTTATACAGTGTCATAGTATTATTACACAACATCAAAGTTCAATTGTATCACAACTTCGACAACAATACTATGGTGATATGTATCACTCCCCCTTAGTCAATACTTCATCTCACATGAAAACCACTCCCCCTTACATAATTATCCATAAACCATATGTATTTGTAGTGTGAACTACACATTAATTCTTCCCCTTTTTGCCAATATAAATTGGCAAAGGTACGAAAACTAGTGGGATCCTAATTTTTTTAAGAAGGATAACTAGGGTTTGGAATAGCCATTATTGTGAGTACACATAGCTATTTCTAACGTTTTTCATCTTGCAATGTTTTTAGATTTATTTATTTAAATTCTAAAGTTTATTTGGAAGATGATTTTGCAGTATTAATCTTTATGGTTTTATATATTGCAACTTGTTATGGGATATGTGTGTTTGCGTCCGTGAACTATGATTGTACCATACGTGGTCAAAAGTTAAGTCTTTCATACGTCATTATGCAAATATTGATAAAAGATTGAATGAACTTTTAACAAACAAAAGTTAAGCCTATTATGTCATTATGCAAATAGTGATGAAAGATAGGATGAACTTTTGCTTACAAAGATTAAGTCTATTATATGTCTCTATGCAAATATTGATAAAGATAGAATGAATATTTGTTTATTTCGCAATATTGGTCTTCCCTGATCTACATCTTTGTGTAAATACTGTGCGGCTCCGTAAGTTTTCTTATGTTGATCATTTCCAATTAAATTAATCATGGGTTTTCTTGTGGTTAATTTAACTGAGTATTTTGGATACAAATTCATGTTTCATGTGATTTGTTAGTGTCCAAAGAAATGTGAAAGTAAGGTCGCTCTTGTTGTTCTTTCGGGAATGACATTTTATGGGGGAGAGTTCTTATTTGAACTTGTGCTTAATTGCCATATCTTTGTGGGGAGTGTGGCTGTGAAATATTATAGGGGTTATCTTGTATCTTTATAAACTCCTTGATGAATGCATTTAGCTTCGGCTATATGATTGTATCTAAACAAAGTTGATAAGTGGTTCTCTTTTGGTCATGAAGTATCTGTAATAAGAATAAATTCTCATAAGAAGTTTCCTAGACATTAAAAGAAATCGACAAGCTAAAGAAAGACTCCTAAATTGTCAAATCCGAACATGAACTGAAATCAATTAGATTTTCCGGAATCCTCACGAGCCTTGAGACTTTTGAGCTTGTGATTGACAGCATCCACTGCTTCTTCAGAGAAAATATCCTCATTGAGAAGATATTTAACATGTGTGTTCATGAGAACAAGGTCATAATTAACCTTTTTCAACTCATTTCTTAACACATCAAAACTCTTCATAGTATCAACGAGTTGCAGTTTTGCTTCCTCAAAGTGTTTAAGAAAATCATGAACCACTTTAGCAGAAACCATATCCTCATTCTCAACATCCTGATGTGTATAGGCATGGTAACATGAGGCATTAGGATTATCATCTTCTACTATGGTTCTTTTCTTCCTCCCTTTGGACTCGAAACCAATACCTTTATCAAGAAAGCCTCTTGCAAAATCACTAGTGTGAGAAGGTGAAGACATTCTTGACAAAACACAAAATAACCTAGAGTATGCGTACGTGACTCAATAGGTTTGGTATTTAAATGGTTTCTTAGGGACAGTAATTCTTAGGGTTTCTAAAGACGGTTCGTGACAAGAAATCATGGGTACCCGTACGAACACAATCCGAACCCAAAACAAAACCAAAATGGATCGTACTTTTAAGACTCAACAGAATAATTTTGCTACGTGAAGATTTTTCTTTCACAATTTTTTGGCTCAATAAATTTTATATCTCCACAGAGAAACAATTTAGAGCACAAGAGTAGCAGGCAAATTAGTTGCAACGTAAACTTCTTCAAAATTAAAAAAAAAAGAAAAACGAAGAACATCTTGAGACACAAACAATACTTAGGCAGCGCTGTCTAGAGACAATAGCTATGGACGATAAAAAGATAGCTTGACTAATTAGAAAGCAAATACCAATAAGTATACCGAACCATATCTCACTCAACCAGGATTTTTTGTGAGTGAGAATTCAACCTTGTGATTTAATTTGCACAAGTATGAGCTCTACGCTCATTAAATGAACGGTGTTCATGGTTGAGTATCTTTTTCCTTCCAATTCTAGGAAAGAATCCTTTTTGATGTGAAAAATTATCATAAAACTTGTTGTCATCAAAATATGAGACATAATTCGAATTCTTACCAGAAGAAGTTTGTTCGGAGGATTTTGACAACCTGTTGATAAGATCCTTGTATCCTTCAATTATAAGATTTAAGTTGGCCTTCATATCTTCTTTGTTGCCTCCCTCTTCAGCAACCTTTTTCACATTTCGAACATTATTTTTCACATTAGGTTGAAGGTAACCTTTCTGAAACCTCCTTGACCCAATTGAATTGAAGTTACAATTTGTCCGAACATTCGATGAGCAAGTAGAACTGACTTTCCTGGAAGAATTCACAGGGTGAGTACTAAGTCCAATAGATTTAGACATCTGAATATCAGTTACACCTTTGAGTATTAAATCCAAGGTGTGTTGAAGTTGGACAAGAGTATTGTTATTCAACCTAGACTTGCTTTTCTTTCAACATGTCCTTTTGAATCACAAAAGAGACACACTTTCTGATCACCAGAGTGATTAGAGTGAACAGACTTGTCACCATTGTTAGAAGATTCCCTCATTCCATGTGATGTGGAAACTCCTTGGTTAGAGGAAGATACAAACACATCTTTTCTAATAGGAATGGATTTTGATTTTGCTTCGGGGACTGATTTTTTTCCAGTTGAATCAGAAGCACTTGGTATAATGGACTCTTTAGAACATAGAGTCAGATCGCTACAAATAATCCTGATGATGCGTTTATCTGAGATAGCACTACTGTCCATAGAGTCATATCGCTACAAACACAGACTTATGAGGTCTTAAACGTGTTTGCCTGCTCTGATATCAATTTAAAAAGCGGGGGTCTAACAACCACACCTACTATTTTGCTTAGCAATCTGTATAGACTAACTCCAATATAATTCTGAGAGCACCAAATAATAAAGTGAGCTCAATCAAGAAATGTATCCAAGAGTTATATCTCTGTTTCACAATGTAATCAGTAAATCAAACAGATAGAAATCCGTGAGCCTTATTATTATGTGAAACAACTTGAACGTACCAAAGACCAATGTTCAAGTGTCAATCAATTTATATCAACAACCAAAGGTTGGATTATCTAACTGATTGAACTACGCACAACATGTGATATTTCAATTATATAAATAAATATAATGCGGAAAAGAAATAACACACACCAGAAATTTTGTTAACGAGGAAAGCACAAATGCAGAAAAACCGCGGGACCTAGTCCAGATTTGAACACCACACTATATTAAGCTGCTACAGACACTATCCTACTCCAAGTTAACTTCATACTGGAATGTAGATGAGCCCTAACCAATCTCACACGGATCAAGGTACAGTTGTGTTCCTTACGCCTCTTGAACCACGCCGGATTCTGCGCACTTGATTCCCTTAGATGATCTCACCCACAACTAAGAGTTGCTATGAAACAAAGTCGAAGACTTGATAAACAAATCTGTCTCACACAGAAAAGTCTATTAAATAGATAAATCTGTCTCCCACATATATACCTACGAGTTTTGTTCCGTCTTTTGATAAATCAAGGTAAACAGGAACCAATTGATAAACCGGACTTATATTTCCGAAGAACAACCTAGTATTATCATTCACCTCACAATAATCTTAATCGATTAACGAAACAAGATATTGTGGAATCACAAACGATGAGACGAAGGTGTTTGTGATTACTTTTCAATCTTGCCTATCGGAGAATAAATCTCGAGCAAATCTTAAAGAAGATAGTACTCAATCATAATAGAAAAGAGCAAGATCAGAACACGCAACTACAGAGAAATAGTTGGGTGTAGCTTCACAATCCCAATGAAGTCTTTAAGTCGTTAACCTATTGGGTTTTAGAAAAACCTAAGGTTAAAGGAGAATCGACTCTAGTCTCAACTAGTATCACACAAGAGGTGTGGGGATCAAGTTTCCCGGTTGCTAGAGTTCTCCTTTATATAGTCTCCAAATCAGGGTTTGCAATCAATGTTACCTTGGTAACAAAGCATTCAATATTCACCGTTAGATGGAAACCTGATTAGATTCAAGCTAATATCTTTCAACCGTTAGATCGAACTTAGCTTGTTATACACAAATGAAATGTACCATCATTTAGATAAAGGTAACCGTACCTAAACATGTACACTTAGTTGGTTCAAAAATAGTTAACCAATGGTTAGCCATATAAGCACTTTCATATCAACCTTATTCATCTTTATCATAACTAGTTCAAATGACTGAAATGAAACTAGTTAGAGAGTTGTTCAATTGTTTATATTCTCATAGAAGTATACAAGACACAATTGAAGCAAAATCGATTTTGATTCACTCGAATCATTTCATGAACATTATAGCCACGGTTTGCAAAATATTGCATTCCTTATTATATAAATGTATTAGTTCATGAACAAACCGATTTTAGAACATAACCTACTTAAGTATGCAAACGGGTCCGCATACCTAAGTAGCTGGACTGAGTTTGGTTACGCCAGTACGCGTACGGGTACGTATACCATTTACTCTTCCAAACGCCAACAGAAATTCACGGAACTTGAACTTCCGCCAGTACGCGTACGGGTACGCATACTTAGTTCCCGAACTTCCAACAACCAACCAGTACGCGTACATGTACGCATACCATGGTTCCCGGTTTTGGACTTTACACAAATGTGAATACACACTATGTTTATTTCCAATTATGGTTACATGTTCTAAACCCTCATTTCAATCATTGAAACATTCTTGGAAGACGACAATAACTGTCTCACACAAACTATTAGCTTCAAAGCAATTTTCAAGTGATCGAATGATCAATACGAAACATTCCAAGTCTACATCAAATGACTGTCTCACACAAATCATGTAAGATGTTACACGGTGATTTTCACATGATCATCTTTTGACTTTCGTCAAGAATAAAAGATGAACTTGGTTAAAGTGAAAGCTTACCAACACATATTTCGAGAAATAGATAAGCGAGATAAACTCGGCTCGAAATACCAAATGTGTATAATTGAAATCTATATAGCAATACGAATTTTTGTCTCAAATAAGAGATAGAGTAGATTGACTTTTGAGTGATAGATGAGTTCAAGTCTCCACATACCTTTTTGATGAGGTTCCACAAGTTCCCTTGAGTAGTTCTTCGTCTTCATTCGATGAACGCCGTGAAATCTAAATCTCAACTACACTTACTATCCTAATCCGAGACTTAGCTATAAGACTTAGTCTTATGGGGTGCTAGTCTAGCACCTAGATTAGCAATCCACGCCAGATAGCAAAACCACCTAAGTCTTATGGGAGTGCTAATCTAGCAGCTAGATTAGCAGTCCACGTCAGCCCAGCGATGAACCATTCAGCGCCCAGCGATGAATGGTTCATCGCTTTAAATCTCAGCCGTCAGATTAAAAGATATATCATCCAGCGCTGAACCATTCAGCGAAAAGGTGTTTTTTCTGGCGCTGAATCATTCAGCGAAACCATCTAGCATGCTAGTTCACATGCTAGCAACTGGTAGGAGAGAGAACTAGTGTTAACTTTTTGCCACACTTTTTTTTTGAATTGCAACACTTAAGTGCTAATCTAGCACCTCCAATCTAGCCCATAAGACTTAGCCTAAGTAGACTAGAAATCAAGACTTATAGTTTTTGGCAACTAAACTTGACAAACAAGCTTGAGATAGCAACGCTTGCGAGTTCGAACGAGCAGTGCTCTAACACAAATCGGTCGGTTGATTAAGCTGTTAATCGAATAATTAATCAATTGAAACAAAAAAAAATGTTGGAGCTCTAAGATGTAATCTATGGAGAAGAAAGAAAACCCTAAAAAAGATCGAATTAAAATGATTGCAAAAGAATAAATTTACATGTTCATCATTTCCGGTGATGAAGTCTTCTCGATCTTTCACTATTGATGATTTTCTCGATCTTCTTTAACACAAACAAAAAACTCATTCAAAATAGATCTCCTCGATCATGAAACAAGTCTGATGATTTTCGGAGATGAAGTCATCTCGATATTTTACTGTTGATGAATGAATCTGAGCTTAAAATGAAGAAAAATCGATGAATAATTTTGTCGGAGCCGAGAGAGAATGAATGTAAAAGAGAGAGAAAATGAATAAAGAAATGAAAATATCTTTTAATATTCCTCTTGTATAAATAGGAAAGGGTAGTTTTATCAATATCAAAATACATAATATAAAATTATGGGCCAGATCTGAAGAAAAATTGATATTTTGGGCCTAGTAATAGTATTTTCCTAAAGTATGGAGTTGACAATGAAGGATCCATTTTGTGGGGTTTCTACATGTATGACCCATATAGTAGGGGGTTATAGTATTTTTCACAATTGAAATATCACAGGTTAAGCGTAGTTCAATCAATTAGATAATCCAACCTTTGGTTGTTGATATAAATTGATTGACACTTGAACATTTGTCTTTGGTACCGTTCAAGTTATTTCTCATATCAATCAGGCTCACAAAACTCCTTCTGTTCGATTGCAGATTGTATTGAGAAATAGAGATATAACTCTTGGATATATTTTCATTGATTGAGTCTGTCTGTCTAGTTGATTCTCTTGGAATTATATTGGAGTTAGTCCATACAGATTGCCGAACGAATCATTGGGTGTGGTTGTTAGACCCGCGTTTTTTTTAATTGGTATCAGAGCAGGCAAACACGTTTAATACCTCATAAGTATGTGTTTGTAGCAATCTGACTCTATGGACAGAACTGCTATCTCTATAAACGTACCCCCAGTCTTCGATGGCTCGAATTACTTATAGTGGAAAATTGCTATGCGTGCCCTTCTTCAAGCGCGTGATTATCAATCATGGGTTCTTGTAGTTAATGGCTATGATCCCCTGGTTGTTACAGAAGGCGATGTAACTGTTCCAAAGGATATTGGTGCATATGATCCTGCCAAGATTCCCGATGCAAAGCAAAATACTGATGGATTAAATGTTATCATCCATGCCATTACCCCAGATCTTCAGCACCATGTGACTTTGTGCACTAAGTCTAAAGAAGCCCGGGATATCTTAGAAACTGTATTCGAGGGGAATTCCTCTGAAAAATAAGCTAGGCTTCAAAACCTAAATTCGGACTGGGAAAACCTTCGTATGGCTGATGAAGATTCATTTGATGAGTTTAATCACAAAGTGTCTGAAATTGTTAATGCATCTTTTGCATTAGGTAAGACTATTGTTGAAAAGGACATTGTGATGAAAATTCTCAGATCGTTGCATGCCAAATACGACTCTAAGAAACATGCCATCGTTGAAGGAAATAAACTTGATACTCTATCCAGAAATACTCTGACTGCAAAGCTAAAGATTTTTGATCTTGAACTTAGTAAAAGAGAAAAACTTGTGTCCTGAATTGATTGACCCGAAGGATGAGAATTGCTTTAATTCAACTCTTTCACTTGGTGTTCAACAATTAAAGAAACCTCTTAGGAGGAGAAAAAAAAGTATCGTAAAAAATCTTCCTAAATCAATGAAATGGATAAGAAAGTTCACAAAAACTATGATAATGGAACTCGTTCCATGTGCTACAAATGTGATCATCACATCTCTGGTTTTCCTGATAAGGAAGTTAGTGAGATAACCAAAGCATGGATATCAACTCTTGACTACTGTCCTGAGGAAGAAACATGTGAAAGTTCTCTCACTTATTTTGCTGATAATCACTCTTGTTCTTCCGACAACTCTGACTATTCCATGATAAACAATCAAGCCTCTCCATAAGAAAAATTTGATCTCTTGACCAAACATCTCTACTCGATTAAGAGAAAATTTCAACTGGAAAAGGAAGCCTGGATTAAAAGGATTGAAAATATGTAATGTCAACTGAAAACATTAAGACAAGAAAATGCGACTTCTCGCAATTGAGATTTTAAGGAGAAAGATCGATACTATTCGATGAATTCTTGTAAATCAAATCAGCGTATTACTCCTGTAAGTTTGTCATACACTAATCTCTCTTATAATGAGAAAGACATGGTAAAGTTTACGACAAATCTTAAGTATCCTTTGTATAAAAATCAGGATTACCCAGAAATGATTTGCACTAAGGTTCCTAAAAAATCTTCTTCTAAATCACCTTATCAGAAGAAGAAAATAAAATCTCCCAAGAAATCTATATCACTGTCTAAAGAGATTTTCAGAACCATTCATAGTTTGCAAAAATCAATAAATAGTGTGTTCAGAAAACTGAAGGGAAGAAAGGTACCCTCTTTGGATTCTCACTCCACAAAGAGGAATCAGAAACAAGGTTTAACAAAATCATTCTCCTCTCATGAGAAACCTCCCGATTCTTTTTTGAATGGGTGAAATTACATATTGTAATTGTTCTAAGATTGTTCTTGTCCCCTTTTCCCTTGGACAAGAACTATAATCTTCAATAGGGGTGTGAAAAGATTTATGTTACTTTAAAAACACTTGATTCAGTCTGATGACTTGTTGCTTTATCTTCTTAATTTGCTATAATTTTGGTTATTGAGCTAAAAACCGTCTCTGAACATTTGAATGGTTCTCCTTATAAAACTCTATTTTGGATTCTATTAGGGTTATTATCAAATGTCATTTTGGGAATTTTTCCATATCTTCTTCCTTTTAAGTTAGAAGATTTCATTCCCTTAAGAAAGAATTTCATTTATCTTTTCTTTCATGTCTTCATCAAGCCTTTCCAGTAAAGAAGATGATGTATGGACGATTCTCTTTCCCTCTAAGAAAGTTCGCTTTGATTCCTATGAAGTGAGATGTATCAAGAAAAACGTGATTCCTCTTCTGATGTGAATCCAAATGTCTCTCAGTTTGATAAGCTCTCATTAACCATGAATCTTGTCTTGGAACAAGTACGTGCCTTGAAGAGTGAACTTGAATCTTCAACAAAAAGACTTGAAGACAAGATGGATAATCTTGAATCCAGAATTGATCTCATTGAAGATGAACTTGATGATTATAGGGAATATGAGAAGAGTCTTCAAAGTAAGTGAAATGTTGTTTGATTTTGTCAAAAAATAATGTCTAGGAAACTTCTTATGAGAATTTATTCTTATGTTTTTTTTAAGAAGGATAACTAGGGTTTGGAATAACAAATATTGTGATTACACATAGCTATTGCCAACGATTTTCATCTTGCAATGTTTATAGATTTATTTATTTAAATTCTAAGTTATTTGGAAGATAATTTTGCAGTATTTAATCTTTATTGGTTTTATATATTCCAAAAATAATGTTATGGGATATGTGTGTTTATATCCGTGAACTATGATTGTCCCATATATGTCAAAAGTTAAGTCTATTATGTCTTTATGCAAATACTGATAAAAGATAGAATTAACTTTTGAATATTCTGCAGTATTGATCTTCCTGTATGGCGTCGTAAGTTTTCTTATGTTGAGCATTTCCGATTAAATTAATCATTAAGTTCTCTTGTGGTTAATTTTATTGAGTTTTCTGGATACAAATTCATATTTAATGTAATTTGTTAGTGTCCAAAGAAATCCTTCTTTTCTTGTAAAAGTAAGGTCGCTCTTGTTGTTCCTTTGGGAATGACATTTTATGGGGGAGAGTTCTTAATTGAACTTGTGCTTAATTGGCAAATCTTTGTGGGGAGTGCGGCTGTGAAATATTATAGGAGTTATCTTGTATCTTTATAAACTCCTTGATGAATACACTAAGTTTCGACAATGTGAAATCATCGAAACAAAGTTGATATGTTCTCTTTTAGTCATGAAGTATCTCTTTGATAATTTCATTATGATCCCGCTAGTTTTCGTACCATTGCCAATTTATATTGACAAAAAAGGGGGAGAATTATTTTATACTTCACACTACATATACATATGGTTTAGGGATCATTATGTAAGGGGGAGTGGTTTTCATAGTGAGATGATGTATTGACTAAGGGGGAGTGATACATATCACCGTAGTATTATTGTCAAAGTTGGGATACAATTGAACTTTGATGATGTGTAATAATACTATGACACTGTATAACAATACGATAACATCTTGTTTTTATATATTGTTATTGTTATGCCTACGGATCTTCAACAACAATGATACTGAGTTGAACACGTTCATTATCACTGGAGTACTTGGAGTGACGAAGAATTCAAGGAACGTTGACGAACCAAGGAAATCAAGCATTTGGATGAGAAGCTTTAAAGTTTATTTATTTTGTAATCTATATGTATTGATAGTTTTGTCACTAAAATTGACAGAGGGGGAGATTGTTACAGCACTGCTCGGTCGAACTCGCAAGTGTTGCTATCTCAAGCTTGTTGGTCAAGTTTAGTTGTCAAAACTATAAGTCTTGATTTCTAGTATACTTATAGGTATGTCTCGGATTAGGATAAAAATTTTAGTTGAGCTTTAGACTTCACATCGTTCATCGATTGAAGACGAAGAACTACTAAGGGGAGTTTGTGGAACTTCATCAACAAACGGTATGTGGATACTTAAACTCATGTATCACTCAGAAGTCTATTTCTATTCTATCTCCTATTGAGACAAAGTCGTATAACTATATAGACTTCGTTATTATACACATTTGATATTTCGAGCTGAGTTTAACTCGCTTATATCTTTCTCAAAATATGTGTTGGAAAGATTTTTGCTTTAACTATGTTCATCATTATTCTTGACGAAAGTAAAAAGATGATCATGTGAAAATTGCCTTGTAACATCTTACATGATTTGTGTGAGACAGTCATTTGATGTAGACTCGGAATGTTTCGTATTGATCATTAGATCACTTGAAAATTGCGTATAAGCTAATAGTTTATGTGAGACAACTATTGTCGTCTTCTAAGAATGTTTCAATGATTTAAATGGGAGTTTAGAACAAAACCTATGTCTGGATACATTACGGTTTGTGTACTTAGTGTGCGAACTGTTGTGACAGAATTCAGAACCGAAAAATAAGTTTGCGTACCCGTTCGCAAACTGATTCAACTGTTTAAGTCAGGGTACTTAAGTTTGCATACCCGTTTGTAAACTGATTTAACAGTTGAAGTCCGGGAACCAAGTTTGCGTACCCGTGCGCAAACGGTTTCAACTGAGTTCGGTCCGGAGCTAAAATTTGCGTACCCGTTTGCAAACTGTCGGTTTGTGACCAATGTCCAGAACTTAAGTTTGCTTACTCGTTTGCATACTTAAGTGGTTCAAGTTATAAAATCGGTTATGTATGATTTCATACTCATAAAAAAATACATTTATAAATTAAGGAATGCAATCTTTGTAAAACCGTGGCTAAAATGTTCATGAACTGATTCTTTTGAATCAAACCGATTTTGCTTCAATTGTGTCTTGTATACTTCTATGAGAATATAAACAATTGAACAACTCTATGAGTAACACAATTAGATTCATTTAATTATCATTCTTGTTTGATTGATCATCATATGTGATCTAGAAGTGTTAGATGAACAAGGTTAATACAAAAGTGTTCATATGGCTAACTTCGGTTAACTACTATTGAGCCAACTCAATATACACGTATAGGTACGGTTACCCATATCTAAATGAAAGTATATTTCATTTGTGTGTAACAAGCCAAGACCATCTAACGGCTTGGCTTGAATCTAATCAGGTTTTTATCTAACGGTGAATATTGATTGCTTTGTCCCAAAGTTATCAAACCCTTATTTGAAGACTATATAAGGGAGAACGGTAGCAACAGGAAAACCTAATCCCCACACCTCCTGCGTGATACTAGTTGCGACTAGACTCGATTCTCCTTTAACCTAAGTTTTTCCTTAAACCATTATAGGTTAACGACTTAAAGACTTCATTGGGATTCTGAAGCCAGACCCAACTATATTCTCTCTAGTTGCATGTTTTGATTTTACTTTGTTCTATCGTATTGAGTACTATCTTCTCTAAGATTAGCTCGAGATTTAATCTCCGATAGGTAAGATTATAAGTAATCACAAAGCTCTTCGTCTCATTGTTTGTGATTCCACAGTAACTTGTTCCGCTACCATACAATTAAGTTATTGTGAGGTGATTGATATTACTAGGTTGTTCTTCGGGAATATAAGACCAGTGTATCAATTGGTTCCTGTTCACCTTGATTTATCAAAAGACGGAACAAAACTCATAGGTATTTCTGTGCGAGACTGATTTATCTATTCAATAGATAGACTTTTTTGTGTGAAATAGATTTGTTTATCAAGTCTTCGACTTTGGGTTGTAGCAACTCTTAGTTGTGGGTGAGATCAACTAAGGGAATCAAGTGCGTAGAGTCCTACTGGGATTCAGAAGCGTAAGGAACACGATTATACCTTGATCAGTGTGAGATTTGGTTAGGGCTCAACTACATTCCAATCCGAAGTTAATTGGCAGTAGGCTAGTGTCTGTAATGGCTTAATATAGTGTGGTGTTCAAATCTGGACTAGGTCCAGGAGTTTTTCTGCATTTGCGGTTTCCTCGTTAACAAAATTTCTGGTGTCAATGTTATTTCTTTTCCGCATTATATTTGTTTATATAATTGAAATATCAAAGGTTGTGCGTAGTTCAATCAATTAGATAACCCAACCTTTTGTTGTTGATATAAATTGATTGACACTTAAACATTGGTCGTTGGTACCGTTCAATTTATTTCTCATATCAATCAAGCATTCAGTCTCACAGAACTCCTTCTGTTCGATTGCATATTGTATTGAGAAATAGAGATATACACTTGGATATATTTCAATTGATTGAGTCTGTGTCTAGTTGATTCTCTTGGAATTATATTGGAGTTAGTCCATACAAATTTCCGAACGAATTATTGGGTGTGGTTGTTAGACCCCTGCTTTTTCAAGTATGTATGGGGAATTGCTTGTCAACCCGAGGAGAACTGTCTCTGTATTGATTGTGTATTGGCAAGAATAGTGAGAACTCAGTCCATACTCTCTATGCTTTACATTCTAAATGTGTTAATGTTAGTAGTCTTCTTGAAGTTAAAGTTCAAGTTGTTTTCTATAGGTCCATGGGGTATGAGAACTGTCAGTGACAATGTGTCAATTCTTGTGGTAGTTAAATACATTATTCTAAAGCTTATTGGTGTCAAGAAAAGAGGGATGCTGGTGATGCAAGTGTCAGAAAATGGAGTTGTAATTGATATTAGGTCAATTGGCAAGCGAGGGGATGAAACTTTGAATACAGTAATTAGGAAGGTCATCATGCAACCAAAAAGGGATACATACTTCCTCAACAAGCAATCAACAACTCAACTCAAGGGAGGTCAGTTTTATGGTATACATAGCAGGACGAAAACAATATGTGTTCAACAAATTGTATGTATCTTTGTAAGAGTTTTTAGTTATATAGTAGTTCTTACGTATAACGGGGATTCCAAGTTCGATAACAAGCTAGTTTTGAGAGCTCTGTGCGTGGAAGATTGTACTACAAGAGTGCAAACACATGATTGGCTCACTGAGGATGGAGGAGTTTTCTTTTGTAAGCCACTGCAGGTCAAGGAAAAGATGAGTACTGTTAGAGCACTGCTCGGTCGAACTCGCAAGCGTTGCTATCTCAATCTTGTTTGTCAAGTTTAGTTGTCATTCTAGTCTAGTTATAGTTATGTCTCGGATTAGGATAGAATGTGTAGTTGAGCCTAGACTTCACGGCGTTCATCGATTGAAGACGAAGAACTACTAAGGGGAGCTTGTAGAACTTCATCAACAAAAGGTATGGGGAGACTTAAACTCATATATCAATCATAATTCTATTCTATTTTATCTCATATTGAGACAAAGTTGTATAGCTATATAGACTTCGTTATTATACACATTTGATATTTCGAGCTGAGTATAACTCGTTTATCTATTTCTCGAAATATGTGTTGGAAATATTTTTGCTTTAACTATGTTCATCATTATTCTTGACGAAAGTCAAAATATGATCATGTGGAAATTTCCTTGTAACATCTTACATGATTTGTGTGAGACAGTCATTTGATGTAGACTCGGAATGTTTCGTATTGATCATTCGATCACTTGAAAATGACTTATAAGCTAATAGTTTGTGTGATACAACTATTGTCGTCTTCTAAGGATGTTTCAATGATTGAAATGAGAGTTTAGAACGAAACCCATGTCTGGATACATTACGGTTTGTGTACTTATTGTGCGAATTGTTTTGACAGAATTCAGAACCGGAAAATTGATAGGAGCCTAAAATACATCTCTTGAATGTCAATTTCTTACGCTTTTTTTAGCTATTTCTCTTCTATTTTTCGTATATTGTGCTTTGTTTGACTTTGTAGGTATTTTGGAGTCATGTTACAAGAAAGAAGAGAGATGGAGGCTTATGGCGTTGTTTAGCAACCTTGAATGGTGATTGCTCGAACCGTAGCAGGAATACAAGCCTATATCACATGGGAAGCATATTACTGAAGCACCAAATTTAAAGGTTCGGGGCTTCCAGTTGAACTTAGCGGACTTGCTGAATAAGGCCCACTTGGTTGTGCACCTAAATCCCATTTCTTTCTAATCCTTGGTCAAATAATGTAAGTCTTAGTTCTCTGCCATAACTTCTTCTCGCTGCAACAAGTCCTTCACGCTGGCAAGCTTAGTCAGATGGGTTGTCCTCGCCCGGATTCAGAGTTAAGCTAAGTATACAAAGGCAAGAAATACACGGACCAAGAATACAAGTTGGAAGTATTGGTACAGTTACAAAGCAAGAATACAAGCCGTGAAAACAGGGAAGAAAGGTGAGCCTCTGCCATTGAAAATGAGGATGAACGGAGTAGAATTAAACGGAGATTAGTCCTGAAACGAATAGGAAGGATGGGTTTGTTCTGGATTTGAGTTGTTGGAAGTCTTGACTGGGTATTCAAGCCGGGACATGAATAATAAAGGAGCTGCTTCCATAGTTCTTTGTGATGAATGATAGAAGATTGAGTTGGATTTTGAGTTCTGAATGATTCGAATGGATGAGTTTATGTGACGAATGTGTGATAGTATTATTAGAAATTTCAGGGAAGGAGTTGTGTGTGATCTCCAATATACAAACATCACATAGCCTTCACCAGTGAGCAAGACGCCTATAAACTTTTCGAGCAAATGTCTGATCCAGTCTGCTGCCAAACTTGTCACTCAACCAGCGCCTATATCAAGAGTTCTGATGTTGATACAGCGAAGAAGAAATTGTTGCCGGATTTATTGAAGATGAAAGTCTCAAAGATCAATTAACACTTGAGTCTGGAAAAGAAGAATGAGTTAGCATTAAATTCTCAACAGAGATTGAGCAGAGAAATTGGTTGCGGAAGAACCTAACTGTTGCCATTGCTTGTACGACTAGATGATGATGAACATAGGCCATTGACAGTGATTCAGAGTTAAGGGAAACACAGATGTTTGGGTTTCGAATTTGTGGAGATTTAGTGAAGATTTGGCGGGGAATTCAGTAAAGAAGTTCTTGTTGTCGCTGGTTTCTGAATGGCTGAGACAAGAGAGGTATTCGAAGTTGAAAAGGAACTGAAGATTGGGTATGAGTTATTCACTGACTTGGGTAAGTTGATTGAGCTGAAATTCAGCCGAAGATAGTAAGTTGTTGCCATTGGTTCTGATCGTGTTTGAGGGAAGTTAGGACTCGAGTTAGATACTGGAAACAACGACGAAAATTGGGTGTGAATTATTGCAATGTTTTAGGCAGTAGTTTGTCCGAGAAGTCAGGGAAAGAAGGACTTGTTGCCGTCAGTTTTGTGTCATAGATTGCTAAAGGTTGTAGTGTTTGTGATAGATTAGGAAAGATGGGTACTTGCCTAATACGATTTTGCAGGATCTGGTAGGAGAAGTAAGTCTATATATAAGGAGGAGCGAAACACCGAAGAAATGAATACATAGAACCCTTTCACAACTGCTTCCATCTCCCAGCAGAGAAGAGCTCTCTGCTCCTCTCCAAACTCTTCCATCACCATCGTTTCATACCACCTGCATACACCCATCACCTCCATCATCCATCCATTCACTGCATCACCATCTCACCTGCATATTTACATCTCCAACCCCTCACAACCACCACCAGTTCCATCTTTTCTCACATGCATACATCACATCATACTTCCACCGCCACCAGATTGCTGCAGCCCACCATCTCATCACTTCCAGCACCTCCATCTGTCCGCACCTGTCTGTACAGCAGTATCATCATCACCAGTAGCTGCAGTTCGCGACCATCCAAGTACCAGGCCTTCCGCAACAGCACCAAGCCAGCAGTTTCCAGTCCATATGCCACCACTGCATCAGCAGTTCCCTATTCCATTACCATCTGCTGCTGCTTGGGTTTGTTTATTTGGTTTTGAATTTATTTGCTTTACTTCAAGTGTCATGAACTCCAGTAGCTAAATCCTTGTTTGTTTAAGGATACTTCAAAGCTATGTGAATTGTTCTTGATAATTTATCAAGTTGATCTTTCTTCTTATATTGTTTTATTGTTTGTCTTATGTCGTTCTTATGACCATGGATTTTTTGCAAGGAATTAAAGTGGCCAATTAGATAACTTGTTTGCGATACTAATGATAATTATTGAGCCGTAATCAGTAATTGTTATGGTGATTTAATCATAAGTAGCAAAGCATCAACGTTGCAATGGGATGTTGTGGATTTTGATGTGGATTTGACAACCCTAAGTTAACATGCCGAACTTACGTGCATGTGGTTAGGATCAATCCGACTCATAGAACATATCGGTTGGTTAAGTTACACTAGAGAGCTTATTCAAAGTGGCTTGATTGGCTAGACACGAGTAGAGAACTTATTATACGAAGTGACTTTGCAGTTTATTGGACTTGTTGAACTTATAACTTGTCTAGGATTGTTAGTAACGTATTTTGAAGAAGATCCATGTTCACTAGTGGAGAAAGACCCACTAATCATTCTCATCCTCATTGTTCACATTCATATTTGTTTTGTAGTTTTTGCATCATTCATATTTTCAGAGATTAAATCGACAACTTTAGCTCAACTCTCCCTTAGGAACGAACCTGCTTATCATTGTGCTACTTGTTAGTGTAAGAAGAGTAAGGAATATATTTTTTGTGAGTTTGACACCTCATCAAAATTGGCGTCGTTGCCATGGAACAGTCGTAGTTTGAGTTGCTATTTAATTTTCTGTTTTTGCATTTAGTTTTCATTATAAGCGTTTACTAATTTGTTTGTTGAGAATTTTATTTTCAGGTACAAAAAAAAAGTCATTCTTGTTGTGTGTGCACAATTGGAACAAGAGGTAAGTATCTAAACTAGTTGTGTGTGATAGACACATTTATGTGTCTGAATTGTCCACAATTTTCTATATTGTTAGTGCTCATTTTTGTACTTATTATGGTGTTTTATGTTTATGTAGGTATTTTTGGAAAATGAACATTTTTGGAAAAATCGGGTCGAAAAGTTGCTAAAGGCACCCGAACTTTGGATATGGGCACCCCCAGGAGAAGTGTTGAAAACACCCAAGGAATTTGCTAAAGACACCCCCAAAAATTACTAAGGGGCAGCTCATTTACTAGCGCCACCCACATCAATTGGTTAAGGGGTGTCCATCTTCCACCTTTTGAATTTTCAAATTTGGCGGGAAAACTGGATTTCAATGGCAGCAGATTAGGGTTTGTGATTTGGGTTTGTTCCTACGGCTTAAACAGGACTATTAAGGGTGTTTGATTGGATCAAAATTGGCTGGAAGATCGAAAAAGAAAGTGTTGCAGTCACTGACAAAATTAGGGTTCGATTCTTGAAGAATTTCAGTGAGATTCAATCACTGGATTTGGTTGGATTGGGCTTGATGGAGGTAAACAGGTCCGGTAAGAGTGTTGGATTCAGATAAAATTGGTTGGATTGTCGAGTTGGAGAATAACAGGGGACGTGTATTATACGGAGGAAGAAAACACGGGTTGTTCTGTGTTTGCGTGTGACTAGAGGTACTTGGTTGCGATTTACAAGGTATTGGGAACGTGATTGAGTGAGTCAACTGCAGCAAGACACGTGAAGAAGAAAAACAACGAAATAATTCCCGAGTTTTGGAAAGAAAATATTTCGAGTTAAAAGCTTTTATTGCGTGAATATTTGAGAGATTTAGCGATCCTGTGGAGTATATAAGGGCCTGTTGGGAGGTGAAGAAAAGGATACGGAGAGCCTGGAGACGAAATAGTGTTAAGAATCGGAAAAATCAAAGTTGCAGAAACTCTGCTGCTACTGCTGTTTGATCAAGAACACGAAGAACATAGTGCTGCCAGAAACAGTCGCGGAGACAGTCACAAATAGTGTCGATGTACAACAACACGAGTCATGCATCGTTTTATATCTTCAGTTGCTATAGCACTTTTAGCAGAGCTGCATGAGTTGCTGGGACCTTTAGCAACTAAATATCGTTGTAAGCATATTTATACTTTTTTAATACAATGATTAATCAAGTTTTCTCCATTTTTCGATTCATGTGTAGCTAAGTTTCTTTTCTAGGGTTGGGATGAAGCTATTTTCTTGATGAGTTTATTTAAATAATTATTTTCTTTATCATATTTACTCCCCGTTTGTGCTAATAATTCCTTAAAAATTCTCTCTTCTTTGCATGCCTCATTTAAATTGTTTTGAATAGTTTTAAACTATTGATTTTTTATAGGCGAAGGAGAATTAGGCCTACGATTAATAACAGAGTTATAAAAATTGATCTTGTAACGTTTTATCCTCCAAGGCATGAGATAGAGTTCGAAACTGCCTTGAGTAATTTGGAGTATTGTGTAGAAGTTATAATTAGTGAATTTGCAACATCAAAATAGTGGAATCCCCAACCCTAGTTCTCCATATCTTTTACCAACAAAAATTTAATTAGTTTATTTTTATTTAGTAGTTTTCTTTATTTGTCTAGAACCAATTCTTTAAAAAAGTCCGAGCAACGAACCACTTTCTTACCACTTGTAAAACTACCATCAGTTTTTGGCGCCGCCGACGCGGACTTGCCTTTAGATTAGGTTGTACATTTTTATTTTGATTATTTTTAATTTTGTTTAGTTTAATTAAATTTTATATTATTTTATTTTCTTGGGTATTTTTCTTGTTTTTATTGTGCAGGTAAATTTCTATATTTATTGTGGAATTGCCTACCAAAAGAGGTAAGTAATAAAACCCCAAAAAATTATTTATTCTTTTAGATTTTATTTCACTTTTGTATATATTTGTTTTATTTTATTTTATTAAAAAAAAACATGTGCGCACGTACCAATTGCATTATTCGTCTGGAACCGATTCTAGAAAAACACGTGGTTTAGTAAGGTGAACCCTCTGGGCGTTATCACCCGAAACATTGCAAGCCTCAGCCTTGTACCTGTGACCAGTCTTTGACTGTAGGTACATTTTTGTTGTAGGTAACCTAAGCTTACCTGAATTAGTGAACCTAGCATTTGCATGTGCACGATTTTCTTGCTGAACTTTAGTATTGTTGCTTGTGTATGCGCCGTTGGGTCCGTGTAGGACATAGACTTGAAGAGAGCGACCTTTTTAATTTAAGTCCAACCGGTTACACAGATCTAGGTAATACTTCTGTTTTTGCCGAAATGGGTGATGAGGGTGAAGTCCCGCCAACCAAAACCCTTAGGGGATCGTTTGAACCCGTCTAGAGTGATGTGTGACCCAGGGGTAGTTTTACCTTCCACTACCGTCAAATTCGACATTAAACCTAGGACATTTAGCATGCTTCGAAAATTTAGGGGAATAGAAAATGAAAACCCGTATACCCACGTAAGAGACTTTGAAATGATTTGTGACACAATGAGTTACCCGAATGTCTCTAAAGATGTTGTTAGGTTAAGTTTGTTTCCTTTTTCCATAGAAGAGAGAGCCAATGAGTGGTACCATTTGATTCCTTCTAAAATAATCACCACCTGGGATGGCCTTGTAGAGGCTTTTGTTAAGAAGTTCTACCCACACCATAAGACTGTTGTTGTTAGGCAGTCTATTCAAACCTTTAAGCAGAAAATAGGTGAAAACCTACATGGTTACATATAAAGGTTTAATGAGTTGTTATACCAATGCCCACATCATGGCTTTGATAAAGCCCACATGGCCCAAATTTTATATGAGGGCCTAGACAGTGAAACCCGAATGCAGGTAGAAACAATGAGTGGTGGGGAATTTACCCATAAGGACCCAGATGTATGCTTTGACGAGTTTGTTGAGCTAGCAGAAAAGACTCATCAATGGGATTCAATGAGGGAGCCCTAAATAACTAGGAACCCTATCCATATGATCAATAGAGTCGATAATGGGTCAGATATCCTTAGGCGTCTAGAGGCCTTAGAGATGAACCAAAGGTCTACCCAAGCTTTGAGATGTAACAGTTAGCCTAGAACCTATCCATGTACCATTTGTGGTGACCAAAGTCATATTGGACCCCAGTGTCCCCTGTTTTACCCTCGTGAAACTACCCGTGACCAGGTTAGTGTCTTACATAGTGGTATGAACTCTAAATACGAGGGTCGACCCAAGTTTGATCCCTACCTATAACCCAGGTTGGAGACATAACCATAATTTATCGTGGTCTAAAGGTTCCCATCAGGGTGGCCCATCTAGTAACCCACCACCAGGTTTTTCTAGGAACCAATCCCAAGTCCAAGAACCGAGTCCAGTTGATAAAAATGTGTCATCTCTAGAGGAAAATCTAAATCTATTTATTGAACATAGTGTTATAAACAATGCCGAGGCGACCAAAAATGTTAACCTTTTAAGTCAGAAGTTCGATAACTTTAGTCAGAATTTCGATGAATTTGTCCTGACGAGTCAACGGTACCAACAAAATAGTTACCAAGCAATTAGCAACTTAGAGACTCAGATAAGTCAACTTTCGAACCGGTTAAATGATAGAGAGAATGGTAGATTTCCTATCCAACCAACTTCAAATCCGAAAGGAGTTAACCAGGTTAATGGGTCAGGTAGTTCTAACCACAATGAACATGTCAAAGCAGTTATAACCCTTAGGAGTGGTAATACTCTGGAGAACTCGGTAGAACCACCTAAGGATAATAGTCCAACTGAAAAAGAGACTGAAGTTGACCAAACTTCGTATAAAGATCCTAATGGGCTTGAGAGTGCTAAGAGTCCAAGTGAGGAAAATATCCCTGAGAGAGTATACGTACCACCTGCACCATTTCCTCAGAGACTCGCTAAGAAAAAGCCTAGTACATATGCTGAAATCCTAGACATCTTTAAGCAAGTTAAGATCAACCTGCCCTTGTTAGATGCAATAAAACATGTACCGACTATGGCCAAGTTCCTAAAAGAGATGTGCACTGTCAAGAGAGACGCGAGTGTCCATAAAAAAGCGTTTTTGACCCAACAAGTTAGTTCCATAATCTCACAAAAGTACCCAGTCAAATTTAAAGATCCTGGTTTTCCTACTGTCACATGTGTTATAGGTAGCCAAAAGATTAAAAATGCTCTTTTAGATCTTGGGGCTAGTGTGAATCTTTTACCGTTCTCGGTATATGAACAACTTGGACTAGGTGAGATGAAACCAACTAGGATAACACTACAGTTAGCCGATAGGTCAGTCAAAATCCCACGTGGAATTATTGAAGACGTTTTGGATCAGGTAGAAAACTTTATATATCCGGATGACTTTGTGATTTTAGACACTCAACCTATATCTAGTCAAGATATCAATATCCCAATCATCCCAGGTCATCCATTTCTAGCCACTGCAAATGCAGTCATACATTGTCAAACTGGCCTAGTAGAATTTTCCTTTGGAAATCAGAAAATCTCGGTGAACGTTTTTAAGGCATTACAAGCCCCACCGGATCCTAAAAACTACGAGTCTATATGCATGATTGATTCTCTAGTTGAGAATACTTTTACAACTAATAGTGTTAGCTATCCTTTAAAGGCGTGCTTGGCCCACTTTGGAGCTTAATATGATGAGGATAATCATTTTGAAGAAGTTAATGCGTTGTTAGATTCTGCGCTAGTAATGAATTATGGAAAATGACAGCGTAAACCAGAACCTCTTCTGCCGACTATAGATAAACCCCTCCCATCATCAGTTAAGGCCCCCACCCTTGAATTAAAGTCGCTACTAGATACACTGAAATATGTATTTCTTGGTAATGAGAATACTCTTCCTGCCATAATTTCCTATGACTTAGAGCCCGATCATGAAAGTAGACTAGTTAGTGTTCTTCGTGAGCACAAGACTGCAATAGGGTGGACTATAGCAGATTTGAAAGGAATTAGTCATGCTAATTGTATGCACCACATCTACCTAGAAGAAGGTGCCAAAACTTCAAGAGAAATGCAAAGACGTTTGAATCCTAATATGAAGGAAATTGTTCGCAATGAGGTGCTCAAGTTATTATATACGGGTATCATCCGATAGTAAATGGGTCAACCCTGTCCACGTTGTCCCAAAGAAGTCTGGGATTACGATAGTTGCGAATGAGAACAATGAATTGATACCTACCCGTGTTACCACCGGGTGAAGAGTATGTATAGACTACCGTAAGCTGAACTCAGCCTCTAGAAAGACCACTTTCCTTTACCATTCATCGACCAAATGTTAGAAAGATTAGCTGGCCACAACCACTATTGCTTCCTCGATGGTTATTCCGGTTATAACCAAATCCCTATAGCCCCGGAAGACCAAGAGAAGACAACCTTCACATGTCCATTTGGTACTTTTGCTTACAGGCGTATGCCTTTTGGGTTGTGTAATGTACCCGCAACATTCCAACGTTGCATGCTAAGTATCTTCTCGGACATGGTTGAGCGATTTCTCGAGGTCTTCATGGACGATTTTTCGGTTTTTGGATCCTCTTTCGATGAATGTTTGCACCACCTTACACTAGTTCTAGAACGTTGTAAAGAAAAGAACTTAGTCCTTAATTGGGAAAAGTGTCATTTTATGGTTAAATATGGAATAGTGTTAGGACATGTGGTGTCCTCTAAGGGAATAAAAGTTGATAAAGCCAAGGTTGACCTAATTTCAAAATTAAGACCACCTAAGAATGTAACAGATGTTAGATCTTTCCTTGGCCATGCTGGATTTTATCGTCGTTTCATCAAAGACTTTAGCAAGATTGCCTTACCTCTGTCGAACCTACTTGCTAAAGATACTGCCTTTGTATTTGATGAAGCTTGTTTTCAAGCTTTTGAGAAGCTTAAATTATTATTGACTTATGCCCCTATCATCCAACCACCCGATTGGAACCTCCCATTTGAACTCATGTGTGATGCGTCTGATCATGCGGTTGGTGCTGTCCTTGGCCAACGACATGATAAAGCACCTAGTGTAATTTATTATGTTAGTAGGACCCTTAACGATGCCAAGTTGAACTACACTATTACTGAGAAAGAAATGTTAGCCATCGTTTTTGCGTTGGAGAAATTTAGATCATATCTCCTAGGGTCTAAGGTCATAGTCTATTCTGATCATGCCGCACTCAAATATCTCCTTTCAAAGAAGGACTCCAAACCACGACTGATAAGATGGGTATTGTTGTTCTAAGAATTTACTCTAGATATTCGTGATAAAAAGGGGTCTGAAAATGTAGTAGCTGACCATTTATCTCGTATCCTTGATGAGACTAGAGATGATGAGATACCGATCCATGACACGTTCCCTGATGAACAATTATTTCCCGTCTCTTTGTTACCCTGGTTTGCCGACATTGTCAATTATTTGGTAACTGGTCAAATGCCCGACCATTGGTCTAAATAGGATATAGCTAAATTCTTGTTTGAGGTTAAATACTTTTTCTGGGATAATCCGTACTTATTCAAATACTGCCCTGATCAGATCATCCGTCGTTGTATTCCTGACAACGAAATCTCAAGTGTTTTGACTTTTTGTCATTCTGGAGCTTGTGGGGGTCACTTTAGTTCTAAGAAAACAGTTGCGAAGGTTTTTGCAATCCGGTCTTTATTGGCCAACTCTGTTTAAGGACTCCCACATATTTTGTCAAAGTTGTGAGAGATGTCAGAAGTTAGGGAAATTGACCCGACATAATATGATTCCACTTAGTCCTATACTAATAATAGAAATATTTGATGTGTGGGGTATAAACTTTATGGGTCCTTTTGTCAATTCCTATGGAAACTTTTACATCTTATTAGTTGTTGACTACGTGTCTAAGTGGGTTGAAGCAATAGCTACCAAGACAAATGATCTCCACGTTGTGATCAAGTTTGTTAGAGACAATATTTTCTCTTGATTTGGTATGCCGAGAGCAATCATTAGTGATGGAGGTTCCCATTTTTGTAATCTGTCTTTTGAGACGCTCATTAAGAAATACTCTATTACCCATAAGGTTTCTACACCTTACCACCCACAAACTTGTGGCCAAGTAGAAGTGTCTAATAGGCAAATCAAATAGATATTAGAGAAGACCGTAAACCCTACCCGAAATGATTGGTCTTTGCGCTTAGTAGAAGCTTTTTGGGCTTACTGAACCGCTTTTAAGACTCCATTAGGGATGTCTCTGTACAGACTTGTCTTCGGTAAAGCGTACCACTTGCCTGTAGGAACGAACCTGCTTATCATTGTGCTACTTGTTAGTGTAAGAAGAGTAAGGAATATATTTTTTGTGAGTTTGACACCTCATCAAAATTGGCGTCGCTGCCGGGGAGCAGTCGTAGTTTGAGTTGTTATTTAATTTTCCGTTTTTGCATTTAGTTTTCCTTATAATCGTTTACTAATTTGTTTGCTGGGAATTTTATTTTCAGGTACAAAAAAAAAATTCATTCTTGTTGCGTGTGCAAAATTGGAACAAGAGGTAAGTCTCTAAACTAGTTGTGTGCATAAGTTTTCAAGATGAATCCTTTTGAGAGTAATGCATATGGTTCACAAGACCATGCATACTATGGTGATCAATTTAACTCTCAACCTTATTCTTATGACTTCCAACCATACTTGGGATATAATCAAAACCAATCTTTTGGATATGATGAACGATCACAAGGATGGGAGGATAGTTGTACTTTTAATCAGTTTAATTCTAAACATGTGCAGATGCTCGATAACATTCTTTGTGAGCTAAAGGCAGTATAAAAACTTGGTAGACAACCAACCGGACCTTGTTACAATGAGCCTAGCCCAGCTCCTGATCGTTTTTATGATCATTCACCTATTCAACGGGATGAGACTTGGGTTGGAAACTATGAAAGTGGTGTTTATCCAAGTTTGGCGGAGCAATCTTCAAATCAGAAATTTGATAGTTTTGTTGAATCTTCTATTCCCGTGATGCAACAAATGCTTCAAACAACAAAATAATTTTGTGAATTTCAGCTGAGTTACAATGAATCACTCCAAGAACTTCAACGAAATATAGACGACATCAGAAATGGCATGAATCAAATTCAAGAAGAGCGGAACAAGGAAGAGGTTCAAACTCATTCTAACATTCCCATGGATGCCAATATAGATTATGATGATTCCGAAGAATACGAATACTTAAATGTTGATAATGATGGTGTAACTAGCTCAACTCTTGATCGTGATAATGATCATTCACTTATTCAAAAGGAAGAAGTTAAGTTTAGAAACACTAAAGTTATTAATGTTAAGACTTATGTTGTGTATGGGAGCGATGATGATTATGACTTCTTTGTGAATAACACCCCTAATTCGGTGATTGTAAATACTTTGAATGAGAAGTCGACTTGTGATGAAGACCGTAAGGATTAGGATGACTTACTTGGAGCAGATTCCAATTCTGATGATGAAGATTTGCAAGTTATAGATATAGAAGAAACTAATGAAGAATGGTCGAACAAGAGTGTGAATAATGATACTTATGATGTGGGAACGGAATTATCCAGTACCGAGGATTCGTTAATACATGAGGTTTTGCAAGGTTTGTCTAACCCTTTACATGAATCTCTATCTAATGATGGTCCTCCCAAATTTGAAGTAGTTTCTCATAGAGTTGCTAACCCGACTTTTAGGAAGATACCTTATTTGGGGCTGGAATTGTGTGCTTCAAAAATATTATCCGAATTTCTTGCTTCAAAGTATCCACCATATGTGTTTGAGTCTAACACCATGCAGGTTTGCCAAGAGGAATCAATAGAAGTTCCTTCCACTTATGTTTTGTATACACTTCCGAGTGTAGAAGAGACTAAGTGTGGGGGTAACTCTTATGAGACGATGGTTTCATTTTTCCTTGCATTAGATAATATTCTTGTGAAGTTATTGCTATATGTACAGATTGTTTTATGGGAAAACCCCCAAATTTTCAGATTGTTGATATATGGGGAATCTATTTTGAACATTACTCGTATGCGACGTCAATTAGGTGAACAATTCCAATTCTTACTTCCTTGTCTTTTTCAAGTATTCCTCTTATTATTTTTTCAATGGTTTGAAACATTGAGGACAATGTTTTATTTAAGTGTGGGGGTCGGGTTCTATAAAAAAATTGACGTATACAAAACTCTAACTTTTAGAGATTTTTGAACAATTTAGAATGAACACTAGCCTTTCTAAGTAGATGGAATTTTTTTTTCGACAATGAGGTATATTTCAACTGAGTCGGGATTAGATTCCAACTAAATAGCTAGTTTAGCGTTTATCCTCTATCGTTCAAAAGTAGCTATGATTTGGAGTAAGGTTTTGTGGGTATATCTCTAGTAAACCCTCACGAGACTATAACTCGTCCACTAGGGACACCCAGGGGTTTAAAGGCTTGTTATACATGCTAAGTGTAACCGTAACCTCAACGACATGGAGTTGTTGTATTTTAGTTTTGTTTTATTTGCTCGAGAACTAGCAAAGAATAAGTGTGGGGGAATTTGATAGGAGCCTAAAATACATCTTTTGAATGTCAAATTCTTACGTTATTTTTAGCTATTTCTCTTGTATTTTTCGTATATTATGCTTTGTTTTCCTTTTGTAGGTATTTTGGAGTCATGTTACAAGAAAGAAGAGAATGGAGGCTTATGGCGTTGTTTATCAACCTTGAATGGTGATTGCTCAAACCGTAGCAGGAATACAAGCCTATATCACCTGGGAAGCAGATTACTGAAGCACCAAATTTAAAGGTTCAGGGCTTCAAGGTGAACCTAGCGGACTTGCTGAATAAGGCCCACTTGGTTGTGCACCTAAATCCCCTTTATTTCTAATCCTTGGTCGAATACTGCACTCACCAGCTAAGTCTTAGTTCTCTGCCATAACTTCTTCTCGCTTGCAGCAAGTCCTTCACGCTGGCAAGCTCAGTCAGATGGGTTGTCCTCGCCCAGATTCAGAGTTAAGCTAAGTATACAAAGGAAAGAAATACACGGACCAAGAATACAAGTTGGAAGTATTGGTACAGTTACAAAGCAAGAATACAAGCCGTGAAAACAGGGAAGAAAGGTGAGCCTCTGCCATTGAAAATGAGGATGAACGGAGTAGAATTAAACGGAGATTAGTCCTGAAACGAATATGAAGGATGGGTTTGTTCTGGATTTGAGTTGTTGGAAGTCTTGACTGGGTATTCAAGATGTGACATGAATAACAAATATAGGTGTAAATAGTCCACAGATAAAGGTGGAGCAATCCTAAGAGGCGAGACACTACTTGTAGAAGAAGCGTGAAGCACTAAATCCTACCACTCAGCCTTGGCGCGAGAAAAGAGATACGAAGTGAACCCGTGAAATGAAGGGGCGTGACAGCCATCAGGTACATCAGCAATAAATGCACTGACTAAGTGGTTGGGAAGATAAGGACGACTAGGTCAAAGTAAGACTCGGCTAAGAGTATCACGGGCGACATCGGCAACATTCTCCAAAGACACTAACATTGGGCGAAGAGGCGACATGAGGAAACATCACCAAGCTCGGCCTAGTACATCGGGCATGGCATCAACCAGAGTCGAAGATAACATCAAAGAAGATACACCGCGACACACACTGTAACTCGGATGTATTAGCACTTGCGGCTATAAATAGAGAGCTTTGTAGAGAGTAAAGGGGAGGCATTCAGTGAGAGAGAGAGAACAATAAGAACTTGTAAGTGAGGAAGAGAACTTGTGATCTAGAAACATCCTTATAACCCCAATTCGAGTAATAAGATCGTCAACCCTTCACCCCGTGGACGTAGGTAATCATACCGAACCACGTATACCTTGTGTTCTTGTACATCTCAGCAAAGATCACGAGTGACTTGGCTTACGGAGGGAGACCTCAACACCACCTTTTTTCACACTCAGGCAACGATCCATTGACGTATCAACCACATCAGGCAGATACAGACACCAACCGGAACCTGGGTGGACACAACAAGAAATTGCAGATACCCTCGTCCAACACTTCACTGAGCAATACCAGGCCCAAGAAACCACCATTGATATGCAGTTGTTTGAATGTATTCAGCCACGTGTGTCGGAGGCCCAACAACAAAACCTAATGAAGGAGGTCACCAAATTGGAAATCAAACAGGCCTTGTTTTCCATAAACTCGGATAAAGCGCCAGGCCCAGATGGGTTTACTAGTAAGTTTTTCAAATTGCTGTGGGATTCCATTAGTACTCAAATTGTTGAAATGGTCCGATTTTTCTTTCTTCATAACCACCTACAAACACCAATGAACCACACCAACATCACCCTGATTCCGAAAATTCAAAACCCAACACACCCTTCTCACTACCGGCCCATTGGACTATGTAATGTGGTTTACAAAATCATTGCAAAGATTTTAGTTGATCGAATTCGACCAATCCTTCAATTCATTATTAGCCCATTTCAAAGTGCTTTCGTTCCCAACAGAGCTATCCATGATAACATTTCCATGGCTGTGGAAATTTTCCACTATATCAGATCATCAGCCTTGACCAAACACCCAAAAATTACCATGAAACTTGATATAAAAAAGGCATACGACTACTTGGACCTGAGCTTCATCAAAATGGCGTTGAGTGCTTTGGGCTTCCCAGCGGGCTTCATAGACCTGATAATGACATGCGTATCAACAGTCTCATACTCCATCAATGTTAACGGTTCACCTTTCGGCCATATCAAACCAACTAGAGGACTTCGCCAGGGTGACCCTTTGTCACCCTATCTTTTCATCATATGCGCGGAAATCCTTTCATCAAATTTGGGACACGAGCAACTACATGGAAAGATTAAAGGACCGAAGCTTGCGCCAAACATAGCTCCTCTAATCCATCTCATGTATGCTGATGATTTGCTCATTACATGCGTGGTCGAACCAGAGACCTGCCATACGCTACAAAAAGTACTAGATGCTTACTCCACCTCGGCAAGCCAACAGATAAATAAGGATAAGTCCTTAATTATACACCACCCGAAACTGCATCCAAACGAAGTCGATGGGCTTCACAATTTTTTCTGCATTCCAACGGCCCAACACCCACCGATCTATCTAGGTGTCCATTTTAAGCGATGAAGAATCAGCTCCCACATGTTCACAAAACTTCTCAACAGAATGGAACGAAAGGCAAAAGGATGGATCACTAAATGTGTAAATCAGGCTGGAAGGGAATTACTCATTAAGACTTCTCTACTACCAACGACAAACCATGTCATGCAAACACAACTCCTACCGGCACATATCCACAAACGGATTGATAGGATAACAAGGATTTTTTTCTGGGGGCATGAAAGCACAACAAAGAAACTACATCCCATTGGATGGCCGAAAGTAACGGAGATGAGATGCAATGGAGGAACGGGCATAAGAAGGAGTAAAGAACATAACAAAGCACTTCTCATGAAGAAAGTGTGGTAAGTTCAGGGAGATGACAAATCAATATGGGCAACAATGGCAAGAGACAAATATGTACATAACGGGCCGTTTTTGGAGCAACCAATTGTTTATGGGTGAAAACTATTCCTGCCGGATTTGGTAATTTGGGGTGTGTGGATGAGGAATGAATCTAAACCCTAAACGAATGCACTGCGCGGTGAGTGCTTGTAGATTCGAGAAATCAATCTGTGCAAATCCGGCCTAAACCAAGAAATGGCCGTTCCTGACTTGTTTCGGTCACAAAGTGAAGGAGATGGGGTTGATCTTAGGGAGGGAAGCGAAGAAGGTGTTGAGATTGTGAAGGTGTTGGCTATGTATGACATGTATCAGAAAGTTGAACCGGCTTACAGGATGTAAGCTATCAGTTCTGGTGTTTGAATACGATGGTATCAACACTTGCCTCTGTTGTCTGGACTTGTTCTGTTTCTCTTCTTGTGTTTGGAAAATAGGGAGGAGAACCTATTTATACAAGTCTTTTAGCCTAACCTTCGTATCTCGTGGGAAGTGGAGAAAGTGGAGTGATGGAGTAGTGGAGTCGTGTGTTAGTGTCACACGACCAGTCTTGCCCACTTCTCCCATCATCACTAACCATCCATGACTTCCTGACACGTTATTGTAATGACGCATTGCGCGCTGCACGCTGTAAACCGCTAGACCAATACCCCAGTATGTATCCCCCAGTTTGTGATATGATTGATGTCTCGAGTGTGGATCATGGAACCCACAGAAAGTAGCATGTAATGCTAAATTGAATAACTGCGGTTATTCAGGAGGTCGATACTTGTGAAGTATCGTGTGTATTTTATGTAGGTACTACATCATGGTGTCGTAAAGTGACGGGTGGTGATCACCAAGACGCCTTACTGACCAATTAACTCCTGACCAGGGTTGTATAACCAAGCCGGTGAAGTTGGACGGACGAGATGATCTTTGAGACACTCATCTGCGACCGTTGATGAAATTAGGGTTTTAGAGGAGGTTCGCAAGCATCCCTCTTCAGCCTGGTCGAATCCAAGCTTGGGATACGATTTTGGTCAGGCCGATCGTACATGCGTGTAGACGGCATGACGGTGTAGGCGCCTATACCCCATTACCTCACGAAAGTATGATCTGGGCCACTCAATTTGTCCGGTGAAGTTGAGTGGTCGAGATCAATTTGTGACAAAACTAGTGCCGCAAGAGCCGCACATCATGCCATCTTCGGGCGCGCGTTCCAAGACAATCAATTCTTGGTCGGTCTTGGCCGATCGGTGCAGAGTGTAGGTGGTAGGCTGATGTTCACGCCTATACATGACTGTCCCATGAAAACATGATCTAAGCCACTCAAATCGTCTGGTGAAGTTGAGTGGTCGAGATTAGTTTGCAGTTTGGGAAGTGTGACCACGCTAGTTTGGACGCGCGTTTTGGGATAACCAGGCATGATATGCCTTGGCCGATCAGGTGAGGAGATAGACGGGCCCACGGTGGTCATCCGGGTATGACCGGACACGCTTAATCTAAGCCGGGACCCTCCATTCGTCCGGAGAAGATGGACGCTCGTGATGCTCAAAAACCCTAATTTTGAGTTTCACGGCCGTGCGTCATGCTCCCGGGCGCACGGGTGGGATGACCAACCATGGTTGGTCCGGCGGTGGTCGAGGCATGTAGGCGGGCCCACGGTGATTGTGTTGACATGCTCTGGGCCCTTTGAACCTACATCTACACCCTCCATTTATACCTGCGAAGATGGATGGTTGAGACTATTTTGCGACACATGTAATGTGCCGCAAACCCTAATTTAGGTTTTCCATCCATCTTGCTTTCTGGTTTGGACGTTTTGGCAAGCTATGCCAATCTTTTGGGAGGCCGACCATGCGGGTCCGCGTTGGTTCGGCAGTGAATATTCCATACCGCTGGGGGTTATGGAATTGATCGGGGCCATCCAATCATCCGGTAAGGTTGGATGAACGAGATCATATCCGATCGATACAAACAGTCCGGATGCTCAATCGGGCTAGTATAACACACCGAGAGTTCTCAATCGGGCTAATATAACACACCGAGAGTTGCGGCACTGACGGGTATTTCGTACATGCTTTCATTATAATGCTTGGAGGTTCGTGTTGCTCTGCTGAGAGCAACACTTAGTCGTCATGCCGCACTGATAATGAGTACAGGAAATACAAGGCTGCTCACGCATTAATTAATAATGCTATAAATTCACAGGGTATATGGGATTGTTGCTACATGCTCCAACCTGGATGAATTTCGTGTATTTAATTCACATAATGGGATTGTTGCCACATGCTCCATTCTAGGTGAATTAGTAAAGTGAAGAAGTATTCAACACTTATTAATGGCTTTATCTTTTACAAGATGTTAGCGCATAATTTTCTGGTTTTTACAATTTTAACCTTAAATGAAAATCCACCATCAACATTAAGTCCCCTGCCTAGCACATAATGGTTACACTATTGTGGGGTAGGCATGAGATGGTGCCATACATATGTGAGAAAGACAGGATAAAGGAAGTTTACCCGGAAGAGTATTGACCGACCGCTAGTTGTCCATGCCGTTGTGCTTGTCTGGAATCCTTTGGTGGGACCGGTTTCCTTTTTTGGGTATTTGAATCAAAAGAGGAAACTAAATAAAAGAGGAATCCCTGTTCTATTGGGATTCTTCTAATTTTTTGTCTATAAAAGAGACCAACCCTCTTTCTTTTTCTCACGATTTTTTTTTGTTTGGCTGCTTCCGTCCGCGACTACCACTGCTCCCGCCGACGCCGTCGTTGTTGCTGCCGCCGGAGTCGCCGCCGTCCGTCCGCCCAAGGTAAGTTTCGTTTTTTTTTTTTTTTATTTAGGAAAAATCCTAATTTCTTAGGTAAAATCTTTTGATAGATACATCATGCCCAGCTTCCCATCAAGATTGATAGTCAAACCGCCCATTTTGCTAGAATTGTTTAGTTCCGCGAGCCCATGAATATGCCGTTTTTGCTTCTTCTTCCATCGTTGCATGCAAAACCTAGTTTCTTAGGTTGTAGCTTGGAGAGAAATTTGGCTTGAATTTCATGAACACAATTCTCATGAGAAAACCGTGTTATAATACGTGTATACGAATGCGGTCCCACCATGTGCGTTTGATCCGAACGTGGGTCCCACCCACACATGCTTGACTGAAAGTCGACCTCATACTAGCCTTGTGCCGGACATGAAGCTTGAGTAATACCAGACTTGAAACCAATACGGACATGAAACTTATACTAGGACTTGAAACTTGAGTAATACGGACTTGAAACCAATACCGTACTTGAAACTTATACCGGACTTGAAACTTATAGGACTTGAAACTTGAGCCGGTGCTTGGACCCAATCCCGAGCCTTGTGCATTCCAACGTGAATGCGCTTCGCACTCGTTTTTTATTTTTATTTTTTTATACGGCATCGACTCTGTCTTTATTGTAGAATGAAGAAAAGAACTCTGTTGATATGTCTTATGGAGATAATCTTCGGTGTCAAGTCGGGAAGTGTTGACAGACTTCAAAGATATGCCGAACATTGCTTGATGAGTTGTTCACCTTGTCTTTTCCAAACATTAGAAACATCCCTCTCACAGGATAGTCCCGCTTTCGATTCGGAAAATATGGAAGTCGATCCATCTTCTTCTCGGCACTTGTGATGAGGTTCTCTGTCTTCGAAGAAATGAATATCCGCCTTCTCCTATTGACTTTAAGACTTGTCATACTCCGCTGGCTTCTTATGAAGGATGGATGAGGCGCATGTTGAATAATAAGGACATTAAAGCCGGTTTGACCAAAGCGCAAATCCTCAATGCGGTCATGGCATCCTTTACTCTTGAAATTAAGAAAGATGCTTGCAGCAGCTTGATTACTTTCATTTCTCGGTGGCGCCCTTCTACTCATACAAGCTATATCTAGATGGGGATAGATGACTATTACTCTCGGAAAGCGTAGCTGCATTGATGAACCCGCCTGTCATTTGGGAATCTTCATTATGAGCTTTCGACACGGAACAACGTGATTATGATACTATACTCCAAAAGGTGGCAGAATTCGACGATCTGGACAAGGAGGAGAAAAAGATACAAGATGCTTTTACACCTGGTGGGTATCAGAATGGTCTCCTGTAGACCCAGAGCCGGATCAGGAGTTGGAAAACGAGCTCAGCGTGATTGCATTCCTGTCTTTGTGGCTATCCAGAGATGTATATGATGACGGTTCTGGAAAGAAAACCATAAGGGGTGTTCTGGTTAAGATTGTTATAAAGCTAGCAAAAGGCGAAGTTCTTCCCTTAGGTGCCTTGTTCCTTGGATATCTGTATTCTCATCTGGACGCCTTAGCAATGGATATGCATGTTTCAAACGGGTACAAGAAGGTAGAGTCGTATGTCCACTTCGCTTTTCTTCAGGCATTCTTGTGGGAACATTTCAAAAGTTATGCTCCTGTTCCTGCACCTTCGCTCAGCAAGTTGTATGGTGGCTCGAGAATACTTCGTTGGCGAGGAGGCGTCCCAAGACAGGTGCGAAACTCGTGGATATCTTTGATAATGTGTCTTCAGTAAATTTCCGTCCATGGGGCCGACCCACCCTTCCATTGTTCAGCCAAAGACTTTTGTTATTGCTTCGACGATCCCGATCTTTGTGTTGCACCGATGCCAAGACTATGAAATTTGGAGAACTTATTTATCTGCACAGCTGCATTCTGGTATATATCCCGTCTCTATTCAACGAAGATCTTACTGTGACTCCGTACAACATTGACAGGGCTGCTCGTCAAATGGGATTTGACCTTCCGGTTATCTTTGATGCTGACATATTCTTGGCATCGCAGAGTCTTCCCTTCTGGCCTATTGGGAGAAACTCAGTGGTAACCGACAAGTATAAGGAATTTTGGAGGAAGCAACCATTGGCTTTCCAAGAATTCTCGGAGGATGTTGTGACATGATTCCCGTGGTGAGCCATCTTTTGACGTCTGAAGAAGCATTTCCGGTTGAAGCCACTTCACTAAACGAACAGCCGAGCCGAGGATTGCGGTCCCAAGCGGGAGAGAGATCTAAGAGGAGGCATGTGGTTCGGTGATCCTCAATTCCTCCAATATGAAGGTATTTAAATCTCTTTCTCGTTGATTCCTTCATTTCTCCAGAGTAAATTCTTCTAAGAGTGATCCTTGCTTGAAATCAGGGAATTCCGAAAGAGAATGTCTTCACAAGGTTGGCGCGCATTCAGAATGAGAAGGCTGGTAATGTTGGCCTTCATGTTGAGAAGTCTGGCGGTACTGATCTTCATGCTGAGAAGTCTGGCGGTACCGCTCCTTTTTCAGACCATGACAGAGATGATGCAAGCTCGGTTGGACAAGGTGCCTCCCTAAGTGATCTTGTTGATGGGGCCGTGATGGAAATAAGCACCCAAAGCGAAGTAGATATCGGGAGGAATGTAAGAGAGGCAGCATCCGCTATTGTTGAGGTGGCTCCCCTTGAAGAATGTTCTGAGCATGTTCCAATCGATAAAGATATCGTGATGACTTCTTCCGAAAGATCTCCTGCAATTGAAAAGGCTTCTGTGATTGGTGAAGTATTGGTAATGCAGCCTGGGGCTTTGTTCGATCCTCTTTTCATTGTCCCTTATCCAGGTCATGTGTTGGTTGGAGGATTCAGTGTGCCATCTCGGTTCGAAGAATTGTACACGGCGATATGGGAGAAACACGGCCACATTGCTACCACTACGAAGCTCAAAAGTCGTCTTGCATTGGTCAACCGCGTTCAAGAGGCTTTATTTTCTATCCACGGGATGAGCGTCACAACTGGTCGAACAGTTTCTGAGGAGATGATTGAAGACTGGAAGTGCCATCGAGATGTGTTTGTGCAATACGACTTCAATGCTCCTTGGTTCCTCAAAGGGTTCTCCGAGATTCAGGAGCTCCAGAAATTACAAGATGAAGCCCCTTCTGCAGAATGTGTTACTCGCCAGGAAAAAGAGGTTGGAAAGTTGTCTGAGGAGTTGAAGCTGAAGCAGGTTGTACTTCAAAGGATGAAAGTCGCTCTTGCCCAAGGAAGGACGATTCTTCTTTGAAGGACTTTCCTTGAAGGATTCGTGCCATATACTTGTCTCTTCTTTTAGATGTTTTTCTTTTGAGTGATAGTGAGGATTTCCTTTCGTAATTTGACTTAGGTTTTGAATTAATAGGTAATTGAATTGGTTTATTTTGAGATAGTTTTGTGAATAACTTTTCTGAAAGAGGTTATTTTAAATGGAATTTGCATCTTGGTCATGAATGGTTGCACATGTCATATGAAATTTCAAATGTCGCATAAAAGGGAAGTATGAATGGAAACAAACATGGCATTTGATCATTGAGCCTCTTTCTCTATGTGCGGGATGCCAAGTCCCCAGTGAATTCTAAAACTATCTTTCTTGCAAAATTGTTGAGTAGAACTTACTTGCTTTTGAAGCCTTACTTGTATCAAACTGAAGTAGCCCCTCTAAGGAAATCGTCCGCATCAATCTCCCAGATAGGGAAAGCTATTCCTCTGAATTAAGCTTCTTCTGAACAATGCGTTTCAAAGCGTTGCATTCACTGGTAGGGTGGTGAAGGAACCGGTGGAAATGACAATACCTCGGGTCCATTACTTCTTGATCAGTTGGTGGACGCCATACAGAGGTAGCTCCACCTCTGTGTTTCATACCCACGCCTCCAGCAACTCCAAAATCTTTTCTATTGGGAATGGAAAGTGTAGGTACTTCGGGTCTAGCTCTTCCTGCGTTCGTGGGCGTTGTGGTATCTCTACATGGTTTCGATGTGGAGCACGTTTCGGAGATGAAGTTGGAAGACTTGTGAGTGCCATCATATCTGCGGATCGCTTGCCTGGGTAATGGATGTGGAAGGTGTCGTAATATCACTGCTGAGTGATCGAATTGAACGCTCCCATCCTCTGTATTCACGTATTCCTTGATTGATCTCTCCTTCCTCAAGCATTTCTTCGCTTGGTTGACAGGTCGATGCGGATTGGACAGTCTTCCGGGCTTCAACAAGAGTCTTGAGATATAAATCTTCTAGCAGGGCTCCGTAGGCTGTAGGCTCCCTTTCTTTATCTGGCAGACGTTGTAGTACTTCGGTCAAGTCCTTTCCCCCGTGGAGTTTCCTCGAGTCTTCACCGTTGGCCGGACCATGTTGTTCATCTTTCCTGAGTCTCCTGCGATTACGCGCTCTTTTTGCTTCTCCACCAGACCCTCCTTGTAATTGTGTTGTTATATCATTCAAAAGGCGGAATGTTTCACTCTGACTTCTAGCGATACCAACTTGATTTTCCAGGACATTTTCCAGCATTCTAGCTATACTTCCCATGGTATCTGAACCACCTGTGGTTTCCTGGTGAGGATACATCGCGAGATGAAAACCAAAAAATTGAGAATTTAATTTTTTGCAACCGAGAGATCAACCTCCCACTGTGGTCGCCAATTGTTTATGGGTGAAAACTATTCCCGCCGGATTTGGTAATTTGGGGTGTGTGGATGAGGAATGAATCTAAACCCTAAACAAATGCACTTGCGCGGTGAGTGCTTGTAGATTCGAGAAATCAATCGTGCAAATCCGGCCTAAACCAAGAAATGGCCGTTCCAGACTTGTTTCGGTCACAAAGTGAAGGAGATGGGGTTGATCTTAGGGAGGGAAACGAAGAAGGTGTTGATATTGTGAAGGTGTTGGCTATGTATGACATGTATCAGAAAGATGAACCGGCTTACAGGATGTAAGCTATCAGTTCTGGTGTTTGAATACGATGGTATCAACACTTGCCTCTGTTGTCTGGACTTGTTCTGTTTCTCTTCTTGTGTTTGGAAAATAGGGAGGAGAACCTATTTATACAAGTATTTTAGCCTAACCGTCGTATCTCGTGGGAAGTGGAGAAAGTGGAGTGATGGAGTAGTGGAGTCGTGTGTTAGTGTCACACGACCAGTCTTTCCCACTTCTCCCATCATCACTAACCGTCCATGACTTCCTGACACGTTATTGTGATGGCGCATTGCGCGCTGCACGCTATAAACCGCCAGACCAATACCCCAGTATGTATCCCCCAGTTTGTGACATGATTGATGTCTCGAGTGTGTGGATCGTGGAACCCACAAAAAGTAGCATGTAACGCTAAATTGAATAACTGCGGTTATTCAGGAGGTCGATACTTGTGAAGTATCGTGTGTATTTTATGTAGGTACTACATCATGGTGTGGTAAAGTGACGGGTGGTGATCACCAAGACGCCTTACTGACCAATTAACTCCCCGACCAGGGTTGTATAACCAAGCCGGTGAAGTTGGACGGACGAGATGATCTTTGAGACACTCATCTGCGACCGTTGATGAAATTAGGGTTTTAGATGAGGTACGCAAGCATCCCTCTTCAGCCGGGTCGAATCCAAGCTTGGGATACGATTTTGGCCAGGCCGGTCGTACATGCGTGTAGACGGCATGACGATGTAGGCGCCTATACCCCATTACGTCACAAAAGTATGATCTAGGCCACTCAATTCTTCCGGTGAAGTTGAGTGGTCGAGATCAATTTGTGACAGAAAACTAGTGCCGCAAGAGCCGTACATCATGCCATATTCAGGCGCGCGTTCCAAGACAACCAATTCTTGGTCGGTCTTGGCCGATCGGTCTGGAATGTAGGTGGTAGGCTGGTATTCACGCCTATACCTGACTGTCCCATGAAAACGTGATCTAAGCCACTCAAATCGTCCGGTGAAGTTGAGTGGTCGAGATCAGTTTGCAGTTTGGGAAGTGTGACCACGCTAGTTTGGACGCGCGTTTTGGGATAGCCAGGCATGATATGCCTTGGCCGATCGGGTGAGGGGATAGACGGGCCCCACGGTGGTCATCCGGTATGACGGGACTGTAATCTAAGTGGGACCCTCCATTCGTGCCGGAGAAGATGGACGCTCGTGATGTTCAAAAACCCTAATTTTGAGTTTCACGGCCGTGCGTCATGCTCTGTTCGGGCGCACGAATTGGGATGAACAACCATGGTTGGTCCTGACCGATTGGTCAGGCATATAGGCGGGCCCACGGTGATTGTGTTGACATGCTCTGGGCCCTTTGAATCTACATCTACACCCTCCATCTATACCTGCGAAGATGGATGGTTGAGACTGTTTTGCGACACATGTAATGTCCCGCAAACCCTAATTTAGGGTTTTCCATCCATACTGCTCTGGTTTGGACGTTTTGGCAAGCTATGCCAATCTTTTGGGGAGGCCGACCATGCGGGGTCCGCGTTGGTTCGGCAATGAATATTCCATACCGCTTGGGGGTTATGGAATTGATCCGGCCATCCAATCATCTTGGTGAGGTTGGATGAACGAGATCATATCCAGATCGATATAAGGACAGTCCGGATGCTCAATCGGGCTAGTATAACACACCGAGAGTTCTCAATCGGGCTAGTATAACACACCGAGAGTTGCAGGCATGTACGGTATTTCGTACATGCTTTAATTATAATGCTTGGAGGTTCGTGTTGCTCTGCTTTGAGAGCAACACTCGTCATCATGCCGCACCGATAATGAGTACAGAAATACAAGGCTGCTCACGCATTAATTAATAATGCTATAAATTCACAGGTATATGGGATTGTTGCTACATGCTCCAACCTGGATGAATTTCGTGTATTTAATTCACAGAATGGGATTGTTGCCACATGCTCCATTCTAGGTGAATTAGTAAAGTGAAGAAGTATTCAACACTTATTAATGGATCTTTTACAAGATGTTAGCGCATAATTTTCTGGTTTTTACAATTTTAACCTTAAATGAAAATCCACCATCAACACCAATAGAAAAACCAAAACCCACAACAATTCCAACATGGAAATGTTTAACTAACCTAGCTGTTTTTTTTGCAGGAACACTGTGTATCCAAAATTGGAAATGGCCAACTCACATCAATACTAGGGACTGGATTCCTCACCACAACACCACACCAATCCACCCACCATTCCCAAACATCCAAGTTTCCAGCCTAACTCACACCTTCTCAAACTCTTGGAATCATGACCGCATTCACACCATGTTCCCAGCCAAAATAGCACAATACATCACCAATATCCATCTCCCACAAACACCTTGTTGGAAACCAAGCACAAAAACAGACTACAGAAGAAGAAATCACAAACAACTGAGTCGCGGACTAGGTCGCTATCTTTAAGGTGTTTCGCGACTCTGCCTCTTGATTGTGCTAGCAGTCAATTCTTTGTCGAAAACCCTATGGGATAAAACAGTTGATACTCTCTTGTTCGATTTCTCTGCACTATGAGAAATCGAACCAACAACTACTCTTTCTTCACTTGCTCAAAACTCAAAAATAGATGAAAAACAATTGTCTTTCATCTTCTCCAGAAACTGTTCTTTTATAACTCAAAAAGAAATCAATACGGTTTTAATGAATATAAATTCGTAATTAGTGCTCATTGAAAATCCTCCATAACAGTCATAAAAAACGGTAACAATATAATTACCAAAAATTAATAGATTTAATTAGAGAGTATTAAGTACAAAAACCGTTTTGGAAATCAAGAGTTAAAACCTGCAAAAAATCAGTTTCTGAATCACCAGACCTCCCAAGACCCCCAAGGCCCCAAGGCCCCGCTCTCCCGGATTTTATTAAGTAATATAGATATATATAATATACCTAGTCAAATGTGTGGGGTGAGACTTGAACCCAAGTCTATAGTGTGGGAGCCCAGAATAATACCACCACACTATCTCTCTAAGTTTGATACAATATTACAAAACTATGTTTTTAAATATATATCCCAACAATCCCCCACTTATATTTTAAAAACATTGAGCAAGTGTTGTATAGTTGTGCATCTGCAAAGGTGCCTTTCGACTTGAACCTCTGCATGGTGTTAAATTTTCTAAGTACCAGGTGACCAGAGTGACTTGCGTCTTGAACTCTAACTAATATTAGATTATTTAACACACACAACTATATCTAGAGTAAAGTCCTTAAGTTCGCACATTAAGGCCATGTGCTTATCCCTTTTTTAACGAACGGTCTAGAGAAGTGCCCAAGTTCTCATAGAAGGCGGCCACACCTTCACATCCGTATAGGTGAGTCTATCAAGAATACTCTTGTGTATCCCACTCTAACTTAAGAGCTATAGACATCATTAAGAGTTTAAACACTCAACATGTTTCCCACTTCAGGATATCATGCTATGGGAATGCATGACTCTATCTATCATTTGTAACTTCGTCTAGTCCCCTTGAACCTATTTCTAGGTTGGGTATCCATTACAAATGACTCAACTTCTCACGGGCAAAAGTCCCATACTTTTAGAGATATTCCATACCTTTTCTCTTGCTAATCCTTTCGTCAAAGTATCAGCTATATTTCCTTCAGACCTTACATGATCTACTCTGACAACACCAGTTGTGAGAAATTCTCTAACTGTGTTATACGTCGATTCTTATTGTTATTATAACAATTCTCTACTACTCCGATAGCCGGTACTATCGCAAGGATCAAAGTGGCTAGTATGGGTTTTTCCCATACTGGAATGTCCGACAAATGAGACTCTTCAACCATCCTACCTCTTCACTAGCTAGCTGCTAGTGCCATCAATTCAGCCTCCATCGTAGATTGGGCTATAATTGTCTGTTTCTTTGATCTCAAGATACAAAGCACCCCAAAGCCAATAGTAAAAACATATCCACCGGTGGCCTTGGAATCATCTCGAAAGAGTGTTCCAATTAGCATCGCTAAATCCTTCAAGGACTCGGGATACCTCGATAGTGTAATCCTAGGTTTGTGGTTCTTTTCAGATACCGCATAACCCTCTCAATCGCATCCGTTGTTTCAAACTAGGATTCTTTGGTAAACCGGCACAGAACTCCCACTGCATATGCAATGTCTGGTCTAGTACAATCAGTTGCATAACGCAGACTGCCTATTATACTAGCATATTCCGATTGTCTAACACTTTCTCCAGTGTTCTTAAACAATTTCACACTAGGATCAAAAGGAGTACAAACAGTGTATAATCAAAATATTCATACTTCTTCTAATTTTTTCAATGTAGTGAGATTGATCCAAACAAATACCACTATTAGTTCTAGTTATTTTGATTCCCAAGATTACACTAGCTTCACCCAAATCTTTCATGTCAAAATTCGAACTAAGCATGCTTTTAGTTTCATTGACAAATGATAAATTGGAACCAAATATCAACAAATCACCTACATACAAGCAAACAATCACACACACATCATTCTCGATTTATAGTAGATGCATTTGTCACCCTCATTTATTCTGAAGTTATTTGAAATCATTAAATTATCAAATTTCTCATGCCATTGTTTAGGAGCTTGTTTCAAACCATAAAGAGATTTTTCTAGCTTACATACTTTCTTTTCTTGTCCAGGAATTACAAAACCTTCAGGTTGTTCCATGTAAATTTCCTCTTCTAGTTCACCATTCAAAAAAAGCAGTTTTAACATCCATTTGGTGAATAACAAGATTATGAGCAGCAGCAACAACAATCAAAACACGTATAGAAGTTAATCTAGTAACAAGAGAATAAGTATCAAAAAAGTCTACGTTCTCTCGTTGCCTAAATCCTTTAACAACCGGTCTAGCCTTGTACTTATCTATTGTTCCATCAGTTTGAGTTTCCTTTTCAAAACCCATTTACAACCTATAGGCTTACTACCGTGTGGTAAATCTACCATTCTCCAAGTTCCATTAGACATATAAGAATCCCATTCATTATCTGACTTCTTGCCGTAAACTAGACTCTCAGTAACTAAACGCCTCTTGTAAATTAGAAGGTTCTTCCTCTATAGCGTAAAATTCAAAATCGGGATTTTTATCTTTTGTCTCAAATCCTAGCTCTTTACTCGCATCTAGGTTCAAAATCGTTGATCCTAGTTTCTTCACTTCTAGGTTCTTCTAATCTAGGTTCAGAATCAAAGACTAGGTAAAGTACTAGGTATTGAACCCCCACTATTACCCCCACTATTTCTAGATTAAAAAGGAAATCTCTCTTCAAAGAAATCAACATCAATAGATTCAATAATAACCTTATTATTAATATCAAAGAACCTATAAGCTTTACTTATTTTGAGCATAACCAATAAAAACACATTCATGAGCTCTACTTTCTAACTTATGTCTTTTAGGATCGGGTTTCCTAACAAAAGCTAAACAACCCCAAACTCTAAAATAAGAGACATTAGGTTTTCTATTTCTCCAAAGTTCATAAGGAGATATCATGGTTTTATTATTGGGAATGCGGTTCAAAACATGGCAAACAAATAACAAACATTCACCCCACCAATGAGAAGCAAGACACATAACTAAGCAAACAAGCAACAATCAATTCAAGAAGAGTACGGTTCTTTCTTTCACTTTACCGCTCATTTGAGGATTATATGGAGCAGCTTCTTTCATGTATAATGCCATTAGTTTGGTAAATTTCAAAAGAAAAGGAGCGTAATCATATTCTGGCTCTATCACTACGAAACCTCTTAATTTTTCTACCAAATTGATTTTCAATTTCAAGAATAAAGATTTTAAACTTTTCAATAGCTTCATTCTTATGGCTCAACAAATAAACATACGTATAATTAGAACAATCATCAATGAATGTCATAATATATCTCTTGCCATTTCTAGTTAGGATACCTTCATATTCACACAAATCGTAATGTATTAAATCTAGAGGTTTGGATTCTCTTACGACATTTATGTGAGGTCTTGGTTATTTTTGCTTGACTACAATATTCACATTTTTCAAATTCATTTTCGTAAAATTCAGGAGGACACCTAACTTGCTCATGTTATTTACTAACTTTTTACCCACATGACAAAGCCTACCATGCCAAACATTAAAATTGCAAACCATATAAGGTAAGAATCAATTTTATTCATAGCATCAACATTAAGCTTAAACATTCCATCGTAGCATAACCCTTTCCTACAAAATTCTTATTCTTAGTTATGGTGTAAATATCGGACCCAATAGTTTGATACAAACCAGCCTTGTTGAGAAGATAGCCGGAAACAAGGTTCTTTCTCATTTCGGAGTGTGAAGGACATCTTTCAAAGATGAGTGTCTTCCCTAAGTAAACTTCAACTTTACCGTACTGTAACCTTTCACCATAGTGCTGTGAGAGTCTCCCAACAACACTTTCTTATCCTTGGTTTCAGCATAAGTCTTAAACATGGACCTATCAAAACAACAATGACGCGAAGCACCAATGTCTATCCACCACCCATCGGATCCACCAACCATGTAGAACTCTAGATCGTGAGACCATGGCAATTATAACGTCACCTGCATTAGCTTGTGCATTATTCTTTTCCTTGTTAAACCTGCAATTCCTAGCCATGTGGTTTGGTTTACCACAGGTATAACAAAGAAACTCAGAATTGGAATTCTGTCCATTTTTCGATGGGTGTTGGTTCTTATTTTGATTAGGCCTTCCTCCTTTCTTTTGGTTCGGGTTAGGTTTCATATCCCTTTTCTTAGGTTTCAAACTCGGATGAGTCTTATTGTTAGAAACAATGAGAATCTCTTCCTTCTTATCTTGTTTCCGAGCTTCTTCCTCAACCCTGAGCTTAACAATCAAACTTTCAAGAGAAAATTCTTTAGTCTTGTGACGCAAGGAATTACGAAAATCTTTCCGGCCTAGGTGGTAACTTGTCAATCATTACGTAAACTTGAAATTGTTCATCGGTTTTCATACCTTCGATTAGAATTTCATGGGCAATTTTTGAAGTTCATGAGCCTGTGCAACAACCGATCTATCATCCACCATTTGGTATCTCAAATACCAGGCTCACAGCATACTTCTTTGAACCAGCTTCCTCGGTGTCATATTTTTTCTTTAATGCATCCCATACATCTTTAGCAGTTTCAAAAGTTGAATAATACTCATATAAATCATTAGATAATGCATTAAGAATGTAGTTTTTGCAATCAAAGTCATCATCGACCCATTTGTCAATGGCCTTCTGTTTCTCCTCGGGAGTTTGAGAAACAACTTGTTTGGCACCACCGGGTAGGAGGTGGATCACTAGCACCAAGCACCAGAAGAAGAGCATGACAAAGATCGCCTTATCGCCAGCAGCAGTCTTTATCGCCAGCAGTTCCAGGGTTCCAGGATGAACACTCGACACAATCATATGCAGCTTCATGAGTTTGAGATAAAAGAACATCTTCAGTTTCCATCTTCTGAAATGCATCCCTTCAAATTTGAAAGGCTTGTTGGTATCATCAACGCGCTTCTTTTCAACCTCCATAGCAAAATCGAACACCTTAAAATTGTTGGAAACCAAGCACAAAAAAAGATTACAGAAGAAGAAATCACAAACAGCTGAGTCGCGGACTAGGTCGCTATCTTTAAGGTGTTTCGCGACTCTGCCTCTTGATTGTGCTAGCAAACAATTTTTTGTCGAAAACCCTATGGGATAAAACAAATGATATTTTCTTGTTCGATTTCTCTCGCACTATGAGAAATCGAACCAACAACTACTCTTTCTTCACTTGCTCGAACTCAAAAATAGATGAAAAACAATTGTCTTTCATCTCTCCGTAAACCTGTTCTTTTATAACTCAAAAGAAATCAATACGGTTTTAATGAATATAAATTCGTAATTAGTGCTCACTGAAAATCCTCCATAATAGTCATAAAACGGTAACAATATAATTACCAAAAATTAATAGATTTAATTAGAGAGTATTAAGTACAAAAACCGTTTTGGAAATCAAGAGTTAAAACCTGCAAAAAATCGGTTCAATCACTGCATCTCTAAGACCCCCAAGGCCCCAAGGCCCCGCCTCCCTCCGGATTTTATTAAGTAATATAGATATATATAATATACCTAGTCAAATGTGTGGGGTGAGACTTGAACCCAAGTCTATAGTGGGAGCCAAAATAATACCACCACACTATCTCTAAGTTTGATACAATATTACAAAACTATGTTTTTAAATATTTATCCCAACACACCTCAACC
>JAJJWW010004438.1:0-81397 GCA_023531295.1 Papaver armeniacum
CCATTTTATTTGGGACACACATCTAGGAACCTCTGCACATTGGGGATACACAAAAAGACAACAAAATAAAATAAGCCTAAAGTAAAAAGATATCGTGAAGTAATTTCAAGAATCTCTTACCCAAATGATTTTAGTAACAAGGCCTAATTGGGCCCCGAAAAATAATTAGGGGCCTCATACTAGAGGACAAAAAAGGTCATTAAAACATAATTTGAGTTATCCCTTATCCATTTTTTTAAATGGCTAAATTGTCCTTAAATTATTATTAAGTTAAGTTAATAGTATGGTTAGACTAAAATCAGACTTTAAAATTAAAATTTGGGGAAAAAAATAATTTTGTGTTTTTTTGAGTTGAGAAGAAGAGGAGGAACCATAGACACTATGTCACAATTCAGAGAAATAGTCGTTAATGTTGGGTATCTACCGACTCTGTAATGTCGTCACTGTATTGTCACAAAAGTTGACGACTCAAACCTGCAACTTTGCGGGTTATGAAAAATCGTTAAGGTATTATATTATACCGTAACGACTCTAATTATCATTTTATCAAATAAGAAAGGGTCGTTATATAATAAACTTGAAAAAAGAGTACAAAGAACAAAGGGTCATTACACAACACTTTGTTGTTATCATTTTTGTCATTTAGTGGACAAATAAATAAGAGTCGTTATCATTTTTCTTTAAACATAAACGACTCAACCAAATAGTCGTTATCATTCGACCCTTCCATTTTTCTGATCAGAGAAGTAGTTTTTGGTCATATAGAGTCGTTAGTGTATAAAATGAAGTACTCCCATCCTTGCTAATGATTGATTTCCTTTATTAGAGATCATCAGAAAAAGATTCTTATTCCCACAATATTGTGGAGTCTCCAGAAATTATTTCGGAAAGTTCTCCTTCCCACCATTCACCGTGTATGGGATTTCTCTCTTTATTCCCGCCTACACACATGAGAGACTAAAAAAGCGGTCTTTTTGAGTGCAATTATCATAAAACCCTATTAGTGAGGCAGAAGTCGAGGCTTGTGATCACTCTCGAACCCGAATTCTTTCATATAGTATGGTTATTTCTCGCTCAACTCTTAAGGATGAGAATGCGTTCTTTGGCAGTTCTAACTTCTTATTACTAGCATGCAGAAACTCTATGTCCTCATAGCTCATTGGATGCTTAGGACTCGATACGCTCTAAAGTTGGAGAAGGTTTTTGTGGGTACAGATTAGGATTTCTTAATTTATGTTTCACTTGAGGACAAGTAAAACTCGGGTTTGGGGGTATTTGATGAGTGTCAAATATTGCATATTTCTACACCTTTTTATTGGCATTTAACTCATCTTTTGCGCTTTAAAATCATATATTATCCCAAAATTTGTGCTTTCATTGTTTTTGTGTTCAAGAATAAATACTTTTACTAATTAACTTTCTGTTCTTAGATACTAAATAAAGCTTAGATGAATGGAGAAGCCAAAAGAGCGGAGAACTGGTAGCAACGAAAGAGAGACTACAAAGCTCCCACTAGAAGGCAGTGAAAAATATTGTTTGCACCTCATCCGCAAGTGAAGAATATTGTTTGCAAGACCCAAAACTAGGTGTGGGCTTGAGATATTAGCTTTGAAGAAGACATGGGCTTAGAAGAAGTAAACACCAAGACCCAAATATGTTTCCAACTTTGAGCCGTCAGTAGGGGTGAGCATTTGGCCCGTAACCCGTGGATTTAACCGGGACCAACCGTATTTTTGCGGATGGATGCCCAGACTGTTTGCTAATGGGTTGGATGCGGATGGAAATTTTGAAATCCAACGGATGACGGATTGGGTGCGGATGCAACCTTGAAAATCCGTTGGGCATCCATATCCGTTAAATTAATGGCATTTATATAGTTTTAGAAAATACTGTAGATAAATTAGGAATTTTTGATGTGTTCGCTTGGGGTGTTTTCCATGGCACTTATATATATTTGTATACGTATATAGGATATTTAGGCTCTATATGAAGTTACTTATGTTAGCTTTATTTCTATATTATAAATTTTACCTAAAACAAATTCATTGGATTATCCGTATCCAATCCGTCCATCCGTGCATCCATTGGATGCGAATCCGTTGGATGTTGGATTGGGTGATGGTGTCAAATTTGAAATCCGTAGTGGATTGGATTGGATGCGGATGAGGTGAAAACTGGTCCATACCGGCCCATGCTCACCCCTAGCCGTCAGATTTAATTCAGATGCGTCATAGCAGGATCGTCAATTAGTTCTATAATATATGGACGACTCAATTCTGGGGAAAAAATCTTAAACCCGGAAAAAGGTCGTTATCTCCTACACCTTAGACATCAACGATTTTTCATACAAATAACATGCCGATGAAAAATCGTTAGGGTATATAACTATCGAGGTTGACGACCCTTATTCTGTAACTGCTATTTTTCAGTTAAAAACCGAATTTTGCAAACAAAACATCAAATAAAACGCAAATAGGAAGTAGATTCGTAAGTTTTAGTTCACTTACTTTTTAACTGGGGCTATATCTTCATCCAATTCGGCCTAAGTCGTTAATGGAGTTGTGACGGAGAGTCGAGAGAGAGGGGAGGAGAGGACTGATTACTTTTTTGGGTTTAAAAATGAAAATGAGTTTAAAGTTAAGGGTTAATAGAATTTTAAGTTTGAAATTTAGTGAAGGGTAAAACATTATTTTCACTATATTCTTGGGTGGGAATAAATTATTTGGGGTGGGAATAAAATGGTTGAGGCCCCTAATTATTTCTTGGGGCCCCAATTAAGCGGTGTTTAGTAATGGTTGAATTACTCTTGATTAATTAGTGTTAATTAGATTAGTCTTGTGATATAGAATAAGGTCTTGTGATATAGAATAAGAATAGAAGAAGACACAAAGTAAAGGGAGAAAGAAGAGAGATTTATTATTCATGCGTACAATAGACAGACATTAGAGCCTCTATTTATAGGGCTAGACACAAGGGCAGTAATAAACGGGATTTGCCCTAGATATTGTTAACATAATTACACGTTTATAACACTCCCCCTGATGACATTGTGTCTAAGCTATTTACATCGTTACAACCTTGTCAGGAAATTCCAAAAGGAAAAAACTTGATCGAAGGGAAAGAGTACAATTGAAAAAAAACTTAGAAAAAATTTGGACATGAAAATGTTGCCTCATTAAAACCTTGACAAGGAAAACCCAATGGGAAAAACCTTGATGAAGGAAAAAGAGTACAACGTGATAGTCCAAAGAAAAATACCTTCTAATTTGATACTCCCCGATAAGTACTTTAGTTAAATCTTGGCTTGCAAATATTCGAGTCGAGCCAATTTCGGTAAACGAATTTCTTGAATGCTGGAGATAGAATGCTTTCGTGAGAAATTTCCAAGTTGATGAAGTCTTCTTTTGTGTTAGTCTTCTAATGGTAGTGTTCTCGAGTCTTCACGCTTCTTTAAGTACATTGAGGACTTGCTTCTTGGATTCCTAACTTCTCGTAGATGATTTGCAAAAGTAGTTGATGTAGTTTCTTCAACAAAGTTCCAATATGCAGTTATAATACCATAAATGAGTAAAGTTTGTGATCATACCATATATGGATCAGAATGATATCCAAATTCCTTAGGGTTCTTATGTTGATGTGGTCTAAAAACAGAATGACCTAGTTAATGGTGGGAATCCACCAAATAACCAAAATTATACAACTCCCCCTTGGATGACCACCATGTTGAATAAATTGCCTCACTAAAACCTTGCCAGTAAAACCCAATGGGAAAAAATTTGTATGAAGGAAAAAGAGCACATATATCAACATTTTGAAAGAAAATGAAACGTCAACAAGATGTTTCAGTCCAATATAATTTGGATTTTGTGCATACCAATCACATACGTCGATATTTCTTTGCAGAGGGGTTAACAACCACCATCTTTATTATTTAGTAGCTACCATAAATGAATATTCGACAATAATTTAGCTTACTATAAGCTGACACAATTCTCAAGTTTATGCATATATTGAAAAATTCAATCAATCACTGGTACCAGCGCCCGCGGGCATTATAATCTCCTCACATTCAAGTGAGAAGATATTATAATTGAGAATGTGAATTCGATACACTCCATTGGAGCACTACCTGTAGCCTCTTAAAGAACACTATTTATCTGCTAGATGTATTTGGATTTCCTCTTAAGAGGAAAAAGCTTATAATATAAAAGCAAAATGAGAAATTCCACGCCAATCATAAATGACAATGACCTAAGTCAATTTGATTGTGATGGGAGAGAAATTGATATAACTTTTAAGTTAATGAACACCAACGTCCGGTAGCGCATAGTTTCTCCCTAATTATGGCGTAAATATTTTCATTCATAAACGAAAACAAGCTTTATAAAGTATTATCCGATTAATTCGAGAAATATACTTATAATAATTTATGGATTTTAAGAAAACCACGCTGGATAGTTGATACGGACTTTTAAAGCCATAGAAAAATGTCCAAAAAAATTGTAGTTCATACAAACTAAAGATCAACCATGGATTTTATTGGTTACGGGAAAAATATGTAAATAAAGTCTCCAATTTCGTGACCTCGAGGGCCAACGAGATAATAGTTTAGATTGAAGTTATTGAAAACTTTCTTTATAAAGAAAAATATAAATCAATCAAGATCAATATATATAGTCACTACAAGGACTAATGATATTGGCTAACAAGCCGGGTGCGCACCCATTGATCTTTTGTGTCCAACCGTATTTCAACAGTAATAACCATTCGGGAGAGATTAGCAATAGGAAGAAAAATAACAATAATAAAAAACTGCTCAATATCCCTCAGGAATACAGCAATTGGCGTTTGCAGTTGTGAATAGCATAATAATCAATATCATCCTTTTAGGATCCATGGATAAATCTAATTTCAATTGGGTTAGATGATTCTTTAGAGAAAATAAAGAAATCATTATCGTATTCTTTGTAGAGAAAAATATACTTTTTGGTTGATGAAGATTTCTTTGAAATAATAGAAATCAATAACCAATATTGGCTAAAAGTTCTTAGAATGCCAATTTTTACATCTCATTAAGGAGAATTGATGGGCAAAAACCATAATCAATTGGTTTGGACGATTACCAAAATTGTATCGACAAATAAATGATATAGTCGTTTTTATCATCGCATATGAAAAATCCATCTTATGTCCGACGGATGGTTTCTTGTAAATAAATGGAAAACAAAGGTACAAATCACATGATCTAAATCCAACGGATAACGATACCAAACTGAATTGGCCGTAGGTTTTTCAACCATGCACGTGATTAGTTGCCGCCAAAAAGTTAATTAGACTGCGATACCACCAAGTTTTGGTGATTACAATTTCACTAGAAGAAATAGAAATTATAAACCATCTTGCAATGGAATTTTAATTTCCTTTTTCTTTCTCTATGAAAAATTAATAAGAGAAAAAGGATATGTCAATTTATAAAAAAAATTGATATCCCATAAATATAATCCACGTCTTTATAGGATTAATCAATGGGTTCAAACTGTACCCAAAAAATAAAATAAGAGACTTTGGGTATTAATGTATCCATAAGAATGGAGTAGACGATGATACGTGATACGTGATGGTGGAAGAACTCATTCACCGATCCACCACTATCACCGTGTATACACGTTGATACAGTTTTATATCAAAAAAAGAAGAAGATGCTTTACATGTTCAAATCAAAAGCTAAGTCCATACTAAAACAAGAAATTTTTAACGATTATTAATAACAAACTTGAAAAGGAATAAAACCAAAAGACAAACTGTAAAATACTGTTCATGATGCTGGCTGTTATCTTTGACCCGCGTGATCCATTAAGGTGATTTCTCACGGAGATCCGGGATCACATATAAACTCTCTTTGTATGGTTTATGTACCACAAAAACCTATAAAGCCGATAAAAATTTCATTAGAATACTTTTAATAAAATAAGGGGGAAAACAAAATCAAACCAAGAGAGAAAGGTTGGATATAGATGTGGAGATTCTTTTCGTCAATTGATAGAGCAACGTGCGTGATAACGTCTTGTGATATAGAATAAGGTCTTGTGATATAGAATAAGAATAGAAGAAGACACAAAGTAAAGGGAGAAAGAAGAGAGATTTCTTATTTACGTGTACAATAGACAGACATTAGAGCCTGCTAGACACAAGGGCATCCCAGTAATAAACGGGATTTGCCCTAGATATTGTTAACATAATTACACGTTTATAACAATTAGTTATAAGTTAGATTAATTAGTTAATTGGAAAACAAGTTACGATTAAACATGAAATGTTGAGTATTTGTAATTTTTAATTGTTATGCATAGAATTTTGGGAGAAGAATAATAAGAAGGATTTTGGGAGATTTACGAGAAATAATAGATTTCAGTGACAGTCTAGTGAAGAACCACGCTAGTACTTCGAATAAGATTAAATGTCATCTTTTTTGGTTTGATTCGCAAGAAAAATGAGAAATATACTTACAGTCGGTATAGATAAATAAAGAAGACAGTGCCGATTTTATTGAATCGATATTGTATTCATCATTTATCTATGTCAACACCATGTATTCCCCGATTCATCGGGAGACAGTCGGCATGCTCGAAGTGATGAACATAATATCGATTGTTGGTTGCGCAGTCGGCATGCACAAATATTCACCAATTATGCCGATTGTCTCTTGATATAAGGAAAATTTTTTGGATGTGTATCGGTTGGGAGGCATTAATTCTATGTCGACTGTCGACAATCGGTATTGGTCATTTTTATGAGAATGTCGACGGTAACCAATGGATAGTCGATAACGTGTTTTTTCACACCTGAGAATTAATATCACCCTTGGCGGTGCATTCATAATGCATATATACAATGCCGATCGTCACTGTTGGCATTGAATTCATCATGCATATAGTTCTGGTTGTTATCTTTCTTTAGACTTAACTTGTTTTTTATATTTCAGTTTAAATTTGGGGTAAGAGGAGGATCTACCTCCACCTAACTATGAATATCCCCTTTAATTTTTGTTTAGATTCTTAGATTCTTTATATTTTCGTTTTTTTTTTAATTTTATTAAGATAAAAGGTTGTATAGCGTTTGCATCACTAAAACCTCCCCTTATGACAAAAATCCAACTCCACATAATCGTGAGTATCCTCCAATTTATGGAGGTATTCCCCAAATGTGGGATCTTTATTTGTGGCCTACTATAATAAGGTAAAAAATGATGCACAGATGTGCCTAAAATGGCTACGGTTCCGCGCGTCTGTGTATCAAACACATCGTGACATCACACACTATTTTAATACAAATGCCTCCAAAAACATGGCTGACTGTTTTGTATATATATTATTTCTTTTCATTAATATATATATATTTATGCTTACATAAATTTGTTATATATCAACAATTTAGTAGCAATAATATATGTTAGAGCACTGCTCGATCGAACTCGCAAGCGTTGCTATCTCAAGCTTGTTTGTCAAGTTTAGGTGTCAAAACTATAAGTCTTGATTTCTAGTCTATTTATAGCTCTGTCTCGAATTAGGATAGAATGTGTAGTTGAGCTTAGACTTCATGGCATTCATCGATTGAAGACGAAGATCTACTGAGTGGAGCTTGGAGGAACTTCATCAACAAAAGGTATGTGGAGACTTGAACTCATCTATCACTCAGAAGTCTATTCTATTATATCTCCTATTGAGACTAAGTCGTATGGCTATATAGATTTCTACATTATGCACATTTGATATTTCGAGCTGAGTATAGCTCGCTTATCTATTTCTCGAAATATGTGTTAGAAAGCTTTTTGCTGTAACTATGTTCGTCATTATATTTGTCAAGTTTAGTTGGAAACAATTTATTTGTTGGAAACTAAATAATGAGTCAAAAGATGATCATGTAGAAATTGCCTTGGAACATTTATATGATTTGTGTGAGATAGTCATTTGGGCAATTTTGTAATCCTAGAGGTTGTTATTTATTAGGGAACTAGCGACTCGGAGCTCTGTGAATCGGGCGATCGACTCAGTCAAAAAACTTCTTCAATCCTCTTCGTTTTTCGAGCAACAACTTCATTAATTCATTCTTATCATTAATTCTTCGATGATTGGTGTTGTGATTGTCTGAATCTAGTCTTTAATGATGTATTTTCATGTCATAAATGTTTAATTCTAGAGGGTTTTGTGAGGCTGGTTTGGATTCAAACTCTCTTATATCTGAACCAAGTTTTTCTTCCGATTCAGTAATGGATAATACTCCATCTTTTTTCATTGCGTACGAGGTGATTGATGAGTGTTTAAATGAATGGCGTTTTAGTTTGATTGGTCGTCTCGATTTGGTTAAAGTGAAACTCGAATTAGAAGAATCGGGATTGAGGAAACGATGGAATTTGAAAGGTAAGTGTCAATTTATTCCTTTGGGTAAAGGTTTTTTTATTATCAAATTAGAAAAAGAAGAGGATATGAAACATATATATGGTGGTTACTGGGAGATTGAGTTTCAACCTCTTAGACTTCAATTTTGGGAACCAGATTTTAAACCGGAAATAAAAACAACATTTTCTTCTTTTGTTTGGGTGTTATTTCCAGGTCTGAGTATTGAATATTGGAAGGAATCAATTCTAATGGACATTGGGAGAACCTTTGGTAGACCAGTTCGTTTAGATGATGTTACTTTGAATAGGAAGGCTGGTTATTATGCTAGCATGTTAGTGGAAATTGATCTTAATAAAGCTATTCCTACTCATATATGGATTAAATCTAAATATGGAAGTTTCAAACAACCTATTAGGATTCGTAAAATTCCTAAATTCTGCAATCACTGTAAGGTGGTGGGACATATGGTTTCTGAATGTGGGCTTAATAGAAGAGAAGCATCTGCACAGGAGGGTGTCCAAGAGTTGCAACAAGTTGTTCCTAAGATAAAATGGACTTATAAACCTAAAGTGAATCAGGAGACAACTCAAAAAGGTTTTGATATTTGTTTTGCTTCCAATGAGAAATTAGTTCACGAGAATGCTTATATTGTTGAACATGTTGTGGATGATGATGATTTGGTGAAGGAAATTGTTTATCCTATTATACAAAATTAAGAAGTTGTGTAAGTGGTTATAGACAAATCTTTTTACTGGTGCCTTAGACTCTCATGGGGAATTTCCAGCTCTTTGTGTGGATAAACTTTTAGAAGTTAGTACTATTATTCCTACTCTCACTAAAAGAATCTCTATGGAATCTCTTATTTTGAGGGATACTGGTACTAGTAGTAATGAAGTGTGGAATGACATACCTTTTAAGAATTTTAATGTGTCCAAAAATGTGGGTAATTGTTCTTCAACATCACAAGTTGGTGCTTTACATAATATTTCTTCTCCAAGTAAATTTGATGTGTTGAATGAGTTGTCTAAAGATAGGGACATGGTGGATAAAGCTGTGACCAATAAACTGATTACTTCTGAGGACTCAAGTGGTGCTTCAAAAATTATGGATAAACCACCTAAGGGCAAAGGTACTAAAGGGGTTCCAAATGTTACAACAAGAAAACAAGCATAGAATTTAGTTAACACAACAAAAAGTGTGAGAGGTTCTGTAACTTCTCAACCTTCTTCTTCTCAATGAGAGTTTTATTTTGGAATGTCAGAGGCTTAAAGAGAATTCAACCTAAAAACAAGCTTAGGCATTTAGTGAAACAGTTTAATCCTTCTTTACTTTTTGTGGCAGAACCAAAAGTGAAAGTTTATGGTAATTCTTATAAAAATTCGAGACTTCCTGGGATGAGCAATATGTTGATTCACAATTCCAGTGATTCTAGAAAAGCTAATATATGGCTATTTTAGCATTCATCTTTAACTAAACCATTTGTGGTGTCAGTAACTAAACAAGCAATTACAGTACAAGTTGGGGTTGTTTTGGTGACATGAGTTCATGTTGATTGTCTCACAATTGATAGAAGATCCTTATGGGAGGAATTAGAGGAAGTGAGTGTTTTGAATCTGCCTTGGCTGGTGATAGGAGATTTCAATGTGGTTTTGAGTAGTGAAGAGAAGTTGGGTGGTAGGGAGGCCTTTGAGAATGTCTATTCAAGATTTCAGAGATTGTTTAAATGCTTGTCATCTTATGCAAACACCTGAATCTGGAATTAGATTTTCTTGGTGTAATAATAGAGTTGGAGCTAAAAGAATTCTTTGTGATCTTGATAAAGCTTTTTTAAATTTGAAATGGTTGGATAAGTTTGAAGGTTGGAACTACAAGGTTGGTGTCAAAGGTACTTCATATCATGAGCCTTTGTTGGGGTCTGTTTTAGATATTCCTAAACCTTAGAATGTGTCATTTAAATTTCATCCAGTTTGGAATTCTCATCCAGGTTTCTTGAAACTTCTTATGGAATCATGGGAGGAGCCTTGTGAAGGTAATCCTTCTTTTATATTTATGAGCAAACTAAAAAGATGTAAGAACTGTGTTAAGAAATGGAATTGGGAGGTCTTTGGGGACTTAAGGGTGAAACTGAAACAATCTGTAGATGATGTTTTGAGTGCTTCTTTATTATATGATGCTCAGCCATAGAATGTAGAATTGCTAGATAGGTTGGTTACATCTAGAGGCAAATATGAGTTGGTGGCTCAGCAATGTAATGAATTATTGAGGGCCAAATCAAGAGTTAAGTGGATAAAAGAGGGTGGCGCCAACTTTGCTTTTTTCCATGCTAATATGAAAATTAGAAAAGCCAAGAATGCTTATTTCTGGAATAGAGAACTCTAAAGGTAATTTAATATCCAATCAAAATGAGATAGTTGATGTCTTAGTATCTCATTACAAGAAGAAGTTTGAGTTTCAAGAAGTTAATTTTTCTGAAGGTATTTTTGATGTTATCCCAAAAATTTAACAGCTGAAGATAATATTGCCTTGGATGCCATTCCTACTGATGAGGAAATTAAAACTGCAGTATTTAATATGGATGCAAATAGTTCTCCAGGTCCAGATGGGTTCCCTGGGAGTCTCTACATATATGCTGGGAAGTGATTGGGCATGATTTGGTTGTGGCTTTACAGTATTGCTGGAGGTGCAAATTCATTCCTAAAGGCTTTAATTTCAACTTTTTATTCTTACTTCCTAAGGTAATGGGGGCTAAATCTGTTGACCAATTTAGGCCAATTGGATTGGCAAATTTCAATTTTAAAATTCTTACTAGAATCATCATTACTAGACATGGCTCTCTGATTGGTAAGCTGGTATCTACTCAACAAGGAGCTTTCATAAAAGGAAGGAATATTCAAGAGAAGATAGTTTTGGCTTCTGAATTGGTGAATGAGATGAGTACAAATAGAATGGGTAGAAATGTGGGTCTTGAACTGGACATCACTCAGGATTATGACTCTCTCAGCTGGGAGTTTCTTTTTGAAGTTCTTAGACATTTTGGTTTTTCATAGGAAGGGATTGACTGGCTGAAGAAAATCTTTGAATCTGCTAGAATATTCGTGCTTGTGAATGGTGGAACATGTGGCTTCTTTAGTGTAGGGAGGGGATTGAGACAGGGTGATCCCTTATCACCAATTTTATTTGTATTAGCTGAGGAAGTGCTAAGTATAAATATCACTAAACTGGTACTTGATGGTGCAATTCAACCAATGGTTAATAGAGGTGGATGTCAGCCATCTCATTTGCTCTTTGCAGATGAAATTTTCATATTCTGTAATGGAAATAAATAGTCCTTGGAGAATTTGATGAGGCTACTGATACAGTACCAAGGACCTTCTGGTTAAATTGTGAATAGAAGGAAAAGTAAATGCTTTGTGGGAGGAGTTATTGAGATAAGAAGAAGAGGAATTGCTGACAGATTGCAGATGGACTTATCTAAATTTCCAGATCGATGTCACGGGTGTTAGAGCACCGCTCGGTCGAACTCGCAAGCGTTGCTATCTCAAGCTTGTTTGTCAAGTTTAGTTGCTAAAACTATAAGTCTTGATTTCTTGTCTACTTATAGCTAAGTCTCGGACTAGGATAGTAAGTGTAGTTGAGCTCTAGACTCCAGGGCGTTCATCATGCAAAGACGAAGAACTATTCAAGGAACTGGTGGAACTTCATTGACAAAAATGTATGTGGAGACTTGAACTTATCTATCACTCAAAAGTCTATCTATTTTATCTCTTATCTTGAGACAAAAGTCGTATTGCTATATAGACTTCGATTATACACATTTGCTATTTCGAGACGAGTTTATCTCACTTATCTATTTCTCGAAATATGTGTTGGTAAGCTTTCGCTTTGGCCAAGTTCATCTTTACTCGTGACGGAAGTCATGTTGATTATTTCAATAACTTGAAAATCGCTTTGACGAAAAATAGTTTGTGAATAACAACTATATAACGTCCTCTAATAAAGTTTCAATGATTGAAATGAGAGTTTAGAATATATGACCTTGATTGGATATAAACATTGTATGTGAACTCATACTTGTGTAAGTCTGAAATCCTTGAACTAAAGTATGCGTACTTTACTGTTTAGGATGGCCGGAACTAAGTCCGCGTACCAGTACGCGTACTGTCGGAAGTTCACATCCCGTGAATTTCTGATTGAGTTTGTGAACTAAAAACAAACTCAATCCAGGTACTTAAGTAGGTTATTTTGTAAAACCGTTTTGTTCATGAACTAAAACATTTATTTAATAAGGAATGCAATCTTTGAAAACCGTGGTTATAATGTTCATGAATCGATTCGAGTGAATCAAAACCGAGTTTGCTTCGATTGTGTCTTGTATACTGTTAGAGCATAGCTCGGTTGAATCCACTAAGCGTTGGTATGTCAAGTTTGGTTTTCATATTTTAGTAAACCAAAACTCATTTAAAGAGTCGCTTGATTATGTAGTAGAGTCAACTTCGTATAGGTTAGCTTGAAAGTATTAGGATATGAGACATTACAAGTATTACGAAGACTTGAAGAACTGAAGAAGTAAGAAGCTACAACGACAACATCATCCTTCCACTTGAGGTTAATGATATTTGACTTGAACTGTTTCATTCCCTAACGTATCTTTCAAGTCGTGCATATTGAAAACATAACTGCGAAGCATGAATGATTACACTCTAGTTAGAAGTATTATTAAGGAATACAATACGAAGTATAGCGCTTATCTTTTGAACTTTGTATATAAGACATCGACATAATCGTTTGTATGCTATTGTGATTATGTATGGGTATGAGGTGAAGATTTCATCCTAGGAAACAATGTTTTACATTAGTTTAAAGGAAGTAAATTCATGAACTTGTTTCGTGAATTGAAAGGGAAATCGCTAGGCTTATTGGTATTGTTATTCATTGCATATCTTTTGAACTACCAATATGTGTGATTAGTATAACCGCTCATGACTTGTTTATGTTCTTGGTAAAAATATTCACAAGGCCTGACTTTTGTATTGGTATGACTTTTATTAGTGAAACCGATCTTAAGTAATCACCTGAGATGGTATGATCGATTTAGTGTTATTGGTATGACTAACTCTAGGCAAAGGGGAACCAATCCTATGAAGAGGTGCAACCGATCACAAGAGGGAATCGATCCTTGTAAGAGGTGCAACACGTTTTTAGTAGATGGGGGAACCGATCCTATGAACATGTGCAACAAGTTTTTAGTGAAAGGGGAACCGATCTTATGGACGTGTGCAGCAAATACAAGTAGTTACCATAAGTATGTGGGGAACCGATCATAGTACCTAGTCAACCGAATTTTTGGAAAGCTAATGTGACTATGCACAGTACTCACATGTAGGTAGAACCGAAACTTATTTTGGTAGAATCGTGAAACCCATGATTTGTGATTGAGTGTTCTTAATCAATCACATAGTTCTTGAAAGTCAGATTAACCAATTATAAACTCGTTTGGAAGTGTGGCAAATCGGTTTCAAGATTGTAAGTATGAAAGAGGACTTACAAAGTAAAGATGTCGACATACTTTTAACATGTGCAGTAACGCTTATCTTTATTGTTCAAAGATATTCCTTAATAGCTAAAGGAAAATCCCGGATCAAAAAATAAGTTGAGAATCTTTTAATTAAGGTTTTTAATTTTATTTTTGGAAAATGAAAATTGGTAATGTGCATTTACTAATTGGATATTTTCAAGAGATTTTCGGTCAATGTTTGGACAAAGCATTTCCAGGAATTATGGAAACCGAATCTGGAATATATTGCATATCTTGAGAATATTTTCGGTTTTGGAAATTCCTTGGTTTCCAAACTTCCTTGGTCTATAAATACCAAAGTTTGCATTACTAGCAAACTAGTCCTCGGAAGCTTGACAAAATTACCTAGTTGTGTTGTTATTCTTGGTGGAGCCGCCTATTCGGAGAGGAAAGTAACCTAATTAAGAGAAATCTCTTACGGCCGCTCGGTTTAAAGACTTCTTTGGGATTAAGAAGCTCTATTAGTACCATTGGTAGGAAACTAGATAATTGCGGTTTATTATTAGTTTTCGATTGATTTGATTGACTAACGGTTGTTGAACTTTGATTGCACCTAGTTTGTTTATGCTTGAGAATCTTCTCTTCTGATATAAGATTCACTCAAACTAGATCGAAGTTTCGACGGGGATCTTTAGACTTTTTGTAGATCTAAAGACGTCTTGTGATAATCCATTGTTAACAGACTCCATTTTTTGCTTGATTGATCACAAAAGATTCAAGTTGATTGTGTTCAGGTGTTTATTGAAGATCTAAGAAGATTTGAAGACAAAGAAGACTTTGAAGATTTCTGATTTGGGTTCATAATCTTTGGTGTGCACAATAATTGTTTCGATCAAAGAGGATCCAACTATAATCAGTTTATCCTTGTGGTAGATTGGATTGATTAGTTTAGTAGATCGGCATCAATACGTTTCTTTGTGATTAAAAGTATTGATTGCAAAATCTGGATTACTTCGGTAGTTGTTAGTAGATAGATCTAAGGACCTGAAAAAGCAGTTTATTGAGATAAACGGAAGAGCCTTTTGTCGAACTCACATTACTTGGTTGAAAAGAGTTGCTACCAAACAGATTTGTTGTTCCTTTACTGTTTGGAATACGAACCAAAGGAATTATTCCAAGTACGTGACTTATTTATAAGTTGGAGGCGTGGGAATACAGATGGAACTAGGTGAACTATAGGTTTTGTTGCTTGGTATCAACTATACGAAGTTGGTTTGATTTTGTATAGAGGCTTAATCCTGAGAGTATTCAATTTTGGACAAGGTCCCGGGGTTTTTCTGCATTTGCGGTTTCCTCGTTAACAAATTCTTGTTGTGTCTTTTACTTTTCTATTTCCGCAATATAATTGTTTTTATTATAATTAGAAGTAAAATCCACAACGTTAATTCCTATTTACTTGATAGTAGTCCTATTGTGTTTGGTTAAGTCCGAACCTCTTATCAAGTAAACATACTTCATTGTTGTATTGTCTCGATCTCGTATCCATAGAAGATCACACTAAGTGTGAACCGATTAGTTGTATTGTCTCGACTCAGTCCATAGACAATCACTTTCGGAGAAAGAACTATAGGTGGAAAAGTTTTAGATTGAGGTATATTTGGGTACCCTCGTCTTTTCAATTGGTATCAGAGCATGTAAACACGAAAAGATCTAACAATCTGTGTTTGGTGCGATCCAACCTATAAGAAATTGAATCTAATGGTCGATTCAGTTAACGTAACGGCATGATTTGACTACTTAAAAAATTCGTGGTGGAAAACACGAATGAAGTTTGTAATGCTCTTATTCCTAAATTTTTTAGGGATTGGAATTATGTCCATGTATATCTTGAAATTAGTAGTAATGATACAATATTCTATGAGACAGGCTGTATCTCGAAAATGCATAAGATTCCTCTCAGAATTTTTCATTATATGAACCATGACTATTGCGTTCTAGAGAAATCTGGAATCTTGAATATATTTTGGATAAACTATATACGTACATTTTCAGAGAAAAGACTGTCAATGTATTGCCGTATAGGAGGCGATTTTGGAAGATATGTATTCCTACAAGGAATGAGGTTTCAATTAATATCTCTATTTACAATGGATTGCTTCATACACCTCACAACTATTTCAATGAAGCAAGTGATCTTTTAAAATACTACCGGGATATGATTCTGATGGTATTTATAGCAAATATCATATTTTGTTCAAATTTATCTCTGTATACTCTAGTAAATTCTTGAGTAAATTTCAAGTGATATTATCAAATTCTGGTAATAAAGAGTAAACAGATTTTTGAACAAAAACATAGAATCAATCCGAAATAAAGATCCAGTCCATGAAAAACCATTTTTCCCAAAGAAAGACCTAGCTACAAAATCAGAATTGTTTTCCCACAGCCTTGGTTTCCGATTTTGATAGCATTTCCTAAAACTAGTTATTTCCGGTTTTTGATATCAAGTCTTCCTATAAAAGATAACCTCTTTCTATGTGTTCAAACATATTGGGGAAGATTGGTCAAAACCGTAACTAGGGTTTTTCATATTTTCGCAAGTATGAGAAAAAGGAAATCAAGAAACAAATCTACTGATGATCAGGTCAGATATGATGATATTGATAGGATCATATTTCCTAACAGTATTGATAACAAGCATGAATTTGCACGTTTCGTTGACAGCTCTTGCTTTAGAAAATACGAAACACTCAAGGGAATGGAATTTACTACTGAAAAGAAGTTTGATCCTGATGTCCAAAATAAGGATTATGTGAAGTTTGCTCAAGATCGGAACTGGGGAAATCTTTTTGATCTTGAAGAATATTCACCTGATATGGTAAGAGTGTTCTATGCCAATATACACAATGTTGATCACACAAAACTCAGCTTTGTGACTCTTGTTGGTCGTGGAATCTATTATGTTGATCGTAAGATAATTTCTAATGCTATTGAGTACAATGTGGAATGTAATCACTTGGTTCTTTGGAGTTTAAATTGAACATGATACCATTTCAACTTGTCTCATTGGAAAGAAGGCTACCTAGGAAAATGATAGATTACCAACAAAGGATATACCCTTTCATCTTAGGGTTTTCGGTAAACTTGCCTTAGCAACAATATTTGCAAGTACAAGAGATAAGTCAGTTTGGGATAAGACGTTTGCTGAATTTGTCTATTTTCTATTGAAAGAAGATTCTCAAATAGATCTCTGTGGAATCATTGTCAGCCAAATGATCAAGATATCGGATTCTATCTCATCTTCTGGTATCAAGAGACATCTCGGTTTTCCGTGTATAATTACCAAAATTTGTGAATTGATCGCAAGAGACGACTTTGATGATATGATAAGGATTAATGCTGTGACTAATAAGACTAAAAGTCAAATGATTAGGGGACAAACCCGTAATGAAGTTGTTAAAATAATTTCACCAAATTCCAACAACAAGTCTCTTCTTGTTCATCTTGAAAAACTTGGTAAACAACTTGATTGTTTTCAGAAACAGATGGGCCTTGCTGCTCGAAAAGATCCAAAAACTCTTAAAGGAATTCAAAAAATTGAATCAGAGTTTTGGAACCAAGAATCGAAAATTGAAGAAGAGCGACAAAAAGTACTTGATCCCAAGGAATGTTCTTCCCAATGATTGAGTTACAAAGAAAAATAAAGACGTCTTGTGATAATCCATTGTTAACAGACTCCGTTCTGTGCGTGATTGATCACAAGAGATTCAAGTTGATTGTGTTCAGGTGTTTATTGAAGATATAAGAAGATTTGAAGATAAAGAAGACTTTGAAGATTTCTGATTTGGGTTCATAATCTTTGGTGTGCACAATACCTTTTTCGGTTAAAGAGGATCCAACTATAATTAGTTTATCCTTGTGGTAGATTGGATTACGTTTTTTTGTGATTAAAAGTATTGATTGCAAAATCTAGACGATTACTTCGGTAATTGTTAGTAGATAGATCTAAGGACCTGACAAAGGAGTTTATTGAGATAAACGGAAGAGCCTTTTGTCGAACTCACATCACTTGGTTGAAAAGAGTTGCTACCAAACATATTTGTTGTTCCTTTACTGTTTGGAATACGAACCAAAGGAATTGTTCCAAGTACGTGACTTATTTATAAGTTGGAGGCGTGGGAATACATACGGAACTAGGTGAACTATAGGTTTAGTTGCTTAGTATCAACTATACGAAGTTGGTTTGATTTTTTTATAGTGGCTTAATCCTGAGAGTATTCAATTCTGGACAAGGTCCCGGGGTTTTTCTGCATTTGCGGTTTCCTCGTTAACAAAATCTTGTTGTGCCTTTTACTTTCTATTTCCGTAATTATAATTGTTTTTATTATAATTAGAAGTAAAATACACAAACGTTAATTCCTATTTACTTGATAGTAATCCTATTGTGTTTGGTTAAGTCCGAACCTCTTATCAAGTAAACATACTTCGTTGTTGTATTGTGTCGATCTCGTATCCATACACGATCACACGAAGTGTGAACCGATTAGTTGTATTGTCTCAACTCAGTCCATAGACAATCACTTTCGGAGAAAGGACTTATAGGTGGAAAAGTTTTTGATTGAGGTATATTTGGGTACCCTCGTCTTTTCATATACATCTATGAGATCTAAGCAATTGAACAACTCTCTAACTAGTTCATTTGAGTCATTTGAACTAGTTATGGTGAAGATGAATAAGGTTGATATGAAAATGCTCATATGGCTAACCATTGGTTAACTATTGTTGAACCAACTAAGTGTACACGTTTAGGTACGGTTACTCAAACCTAATGAAGTTACATTTCATTTGTGTGTAACAAGCTAAGTTCGATCTAACGGTTGAAAGATATGAGCTTGAATCTAATCTGGTTTTCATCTAACGGTGAATATTGAATGCTTTGTTACCAAGGTAACTTAGATTGCAAACCCTGATTTAGAGACTATATAAAAGAGAATTTTAGCAACTGGGAAACCTAATCCCCACACCTCCTGTGTGATACTAGTTGTATAAGGTTGAGTCAATTCTCCTTTAACCTTAGGTTTTTCATGAAACCCTGTAGGTTAACGACTTGAAGACTTCATTGGGATTGTGAAGCCAGACCCAACTATTTTCTCTGTAGTTGCGTGATCTGATCTTGTTGTTTCTATCGTGTTGAGTACAATTGTAAAATTGGCTCATAGGCAAGATAGAAAAGTAGTCACAAACACTTCGTCTCATCGTTTGTGATTCCACAATATCTTGTTTCGCTAGTCGATTAAGATTATTGTGAGGTGATTGGTATTTCTATGATGTTCTTTGGGAATATAAGTCTGGTATATCAATTGGTTCCTGTTCAGCTTGATTTATCAAAAGACGAAACAAAACTCGTAGGTATTTCTATGGGAGACAGATTTATCTATTCCTATAGACTTTTCTGTGTGAGACAGATTTGTTTATTAAAGTCTTCGACTTTGGGTCGTGGAAACTCTTAGTTGTGGGTGAGATCAGCTAAGGGAATCAAGTGTGTAGTATCCTGCTGGGATCAGAGACGTAAGGAGCGCAATTGTACCTTGAATCAGTGTAAGATTGATTGAGGTTCAACTACAGTCCATACCGAAGTTAGTTTGTAGTAGGCTAGTGTCTGTAGCGGCTTAATAGAATGTGGTGTTCAATCTTGACTAGGTCCCTGGTTTTTTCTGCATTTGCGGTTTCCTCGTTAACAAAATTTCTGGTGTCCGTGTTATTTATTTTCCGCATTATATTTTGTTATATAATTGAATTATCACAGGTTGTGCGTTGAATCGATCAATTGGTAAATCCAACCTTTGGTTGTTGATTGAAATTGATTGATCCTTGAACATTAGTCTTTGGTACCGTTCAAGTTATATCTCTTATATTCAATCTGTCTCGCAAATTATCATTTGTTTGATTGCAGATTGAACTGAGAGATTGAGATATAAACTCTTTGATATACTTTTCTTAAGATTGAGTCTGACTGTCTAGTTGATTCTCTTAAAAGTATATTGGAGTTTGTCCATACAGATTGCTAAGAGAAATATTGGGTGTGGTTGTTAGACCCCCACTTTTTCAATTGGTATCGGAACAGGCAAACAAGTTTAAGACCTTATAAGTCTGTGTTTGTAGCGATCTGAATCTATGGACATAAATTTTATCTCTATAAACGTACCACCAGTCTTCGATGGCTCAAACTACTTGTGGTAGAAAATCGTTATGCGTGCTTTTCTTCAAGCTCGTGATTTTCAAACATGGGTACGTGTTGTTAATGGCTATGATCCTCCGGTTAATACAGAAGGCGATGTATCTATACCTAAGGATATTGGTAGATATAGTCCAGAAGAAATCCTTGCTGCAAAGCAAAATTCGACGGCTTAAATGCTATCATACATGCCATTACCCCGAACTTCAAAGATCGTGTGACTACTTGCACGAAGTCTAAAGATGCCAGGATATCTTAGAAACCGTATTTGAAGGGAATAACTGTGAAAAAGAAGCTAGGCTTCAAAACCTAAATTCGGGATTGGGAAAACCTTTGTATGGCAGATGAATAATCATTTGATGAGTTTAATCACAAAGTGTCTGAAATTGTTAATGCATCTTTTGCATTGGGTACGTAAGACTATTCCTGAAAAGAACATTGTGATGAAGATTCTCAAATCTCTGCCATCCAGATGCGATTCTAAGAAGCATGCCATCGTTGAAGGAAATAATCTCGCAACTCTTTCCAGAAATACTCTGATTAGAAAGTTAAATTCTTGATCTTGATAAGAACACAGTCAGAACATCTGCGTTCAATGTTGTGACCAATGCAAGTGAATCTTCTGACTTGTCTTGGGCTGATGAATGTTGTTCCAATCATGTTGATTTTGATAAATCACTGATAACAGAAAAGATCAAAGAATTTGTAAAAAGAAGCAATAAATGTGATAAACGTCTCTCTCCAGTTAATGCTTCAGATGATTCAATACAAGAAAAATCTTCCCTGAGTGTCAACATCTTGGAAGCTTCTGATGGGTGCAATGAACTTTCAGCTCTTGCAGAAGAAACCTCCACCTACTCAATTTCTGATTCAGAACTTGGGTCTGACACAGAAATTTTTGAATTCTTGAATAGAGAGGTTCTCCAAGAAAATCTTCAACTAAAGGCTTCGTTGAAGAAACTTGAATCATCGCTCCAGGTGAAAAATCTTGAGATAGATTGTCTTAATGATTAATTCACCATAACCATGTCCCTAAAGGAAAAAGAGATTAATACTCTTAAGAATGACCTGCAAAGGTTATCTGGAAAATCTGACAAAATTTCAGCAATGTTATTCGGTCAGAAGTCCTTTGGGAACACATATGGTTTAGGGTTTAAAAGCAAAATTGTAAGCACAAACAACCTTTTTGTTCCGACCGATCGTGAAACAATGAATGTTGAATGTTGTGATAAACAGGAGGCAATTCAACAGAACAAAAAATCTTTATTGATTTGTTCATTTTGTGGAAATGCAAATCATGTTCAAAGCACGTGTTGGAGATTCAAGAGGAACAACAAAAGAATCGCCAAACTCCAAGAGAACATGCAAAGGATGAATCTGGCTTTGGATAATCAACAAGGTTTTCCTAAGAAATCCAATAATTCCAGATTCAGACGAGGTAATAAATCTGTCTATACAATAAATCTTGATAAGCCATTAAGTGGTAAAAGATGTGAGCATTCGACCCACTCCGTCGCTGTCTAATACCAGAGACGTCCGCATCCTCATCTTTAACTTGAGAAAATGAGGTGTGCATCAAGGTGGCTCAAGTTTTGTATTTGTGTATTTTTCTTATTAAGAAAATATTCTCCTGATAATTTAGGTAATGGATAATAAACCATGTAAGACTTGTTCAAAGTTCTTCTAGGGTTTTGGTGTCCATAAGTCTATTTATGATCATTTGTGATCAAAGTCTTTCATCTTTTTTTTCCTTAAAAGATACAGTTTCATGGCTCCTGTAACTAGAGGTACCACAAAAAGGAATGAAGTCGAAGCAGTTAATGTGTATCTGTGTAAAGGAATCACTTCCTCAAGGATGAAGAGAGAGAGAGATCTACAAATGATAGAGAAGTTTCTTCCTCTAACTTCCTCTTGTCAGTTTGTCATTTTGATAATAACTTTAGAGGTATGGTGAAAGATTTCATCAACAAAAGAAATGATTTAAAATATCAAATCGTTTCCTCTTATAAATAAAATAATGAGGCAAAAGATGATCATGTGGAAATTGAATTGGAACATCTTATATGATCTGTGTGAGACAGGTCATTTGATGTAGACTCGGAATGTTTCGTATTGATTATTAGATCACTTTAAAATTACTTAGAAGCTAATAGTTTGTGTGAGACAGCTATTGTCGTCTTCTAAGGATGTTTCAATGATTGAAATGGGAGTTTAGAACAATTAACCATTGTCTGGATATAGCACAGTATGCATATCAGTGTGCAAACTGTTGCAAGTGTAATTCAGTTCCGGGAACCAAGTTTGCGTACCAGTAAGCGAATGGTTTTAACTGTGAAAGTCCGGGAACCAAGTTTGCATACCCGTTTGCAAACACTTTCACCTGAGTTCGGTCCAGAGCGGAAGTTTGTGTACCTGTTTGTGAACTGTCGTACATGACTAAAGTCCGGAACTTAAGTTTGCGTACCCGTTTGCAAACTTAAGAGGTTAAGTTCTAAAATCGGTTAAGTATGATTTCATACTCATGAACATTTATATAATAAGTACTAGTGGAAAATAGGCCATCAGAGACACAATGAAACGACACAAATCAAATATCCATAAACAAGAACAAACCGAATGCGTCGTTGACTAAAGTCAAACTATCATTTTAGTTGACTTCTACAACGACATACTTATTTGTGTTATTGAACAACTCTATGAGTAACATGATTAGATTCATTTGATTATCATTCTTGGTTGATTGATCATCATATGTGATCTAGAAGTGTTAGATGAATATGGTTAATATAAAAGTGTTCATATGGCTAACTTCAGTAAACTATTGTTGAGCCAACTCAATATACACGTTTAGGTACGGTTACCCATATCTAAATGAAAGTATATTTCATTTATGTGTAACAAGCTAAGACCATCTAACGGTTGAGATATATTTCTTTGGTTTTAAGCAAACTTAGCTTGAATCTTAAATTAGGTTTTCATCTAACGGTGAATATTGATTTATTTGTTTTAAAACTATCAAACCCTGATTTGAAGACTATATAAGGGAGAACTCTAGCTATGGAAAACCTAATCCCCACACCTTCTGTGTGATACTAGTTGCGTACTAGAGTCGATTCTCCTTTAGCCTAGGTTTTTCTAAAACCATTATAGGTTAACGACTTTAAGACTTCATTGGGATTCTGAATCCAGACACCACTATTTTCTCTGTAGTTGCGTGTTCTGATCTTACTTGTTATATCGATTGAGTACTATCTTCTCTAAAATTTGCTCGAGATTTATCTCTGATAGGTAAGATATAAAAAGTAATCACAAAGCTCTTCGTCTAATTCTTTGCGATTCCACAATAACTTGTTCTACTACCATATAGTTAAGTTATTGTGAGGTGAGTGATATTTCTAGGTTGTTCTTCGGGAATATAAGTTCGGATTATCAATTGGTTCCTGTGCACCTTGATTTATGAAAAGATGGAACAAAACTTCATAGGTACTTCTGTGGGAGACAGATCTATCGGAATAGGCTTTTCTTTCTGAGACATATTTGTCTATAAGTCTTCGACTTTGGGTCATAACAACTCTTAGTTGTGGGTGAGATCAGCTAAGGGAATCAAGTGCATAGAGTCCTGCTGGGATTCAGAGATGTAAGGAACTTGATTGTACCTTAATCAGTGTGAGACTTGGTTAGGGCTCAACTACATTCCAATCCGAAGTTAACTTGTAGTAGGCTAGTTTCTGTAGCAGATTCATACATTGTGGTGTTCAATCTGGACTAGGTCCCGAGGGTTTTCTGCATTTGCGGTTTCCGCGTTAACAAAATTTCTGGTGTCTGTGTTATTTGTTTTCCGCATTATATTTGTTTATATAATTGAAATATCACAGGTTGTGCATTACCAACGATTTCATCTTGCAATGTTTTTAGATTTATTCTAAGTTATTTGGAAGATGATTTTGCAGTATTTAATCTTTATTGGTTTTAGATATTGCAAAAATATGTTATAGGATATGTGTGTTTACGTCCGTGAACTATGATTATCTCATAGATGTCAAAAATTAAGTCTATTATGTCTTTATGCAAATATTGATAAAAGATAGAATGAACTTTCACTACACCAAATTCTGGGATTAGAAACAGAACCAAGCCGTTACTAAAACGGGTCGTAACGGCTCTTGCCTGTTGCAAATGTGGGTGTTATATTTTTTTGTAACGGCTTTGTGGCTGTTACGAATTTTGATTATAACGGCCCTCGTAACAGCTATGGGCCATTACGAATTTTCCACGTGGTAACAGCTCCAGGACGTTACGAATTTTTTTTGTAACAACGCTGTCGTAACAGCTTCCAGCCGTTACGAACTTTTTTGTAACAACAAAAAAATTACTGCCAGTCAACCTTGACCAGGTCAAGGTTGAACTGGCAGTTAATTTTCTGCCGGAAATTAGCCGGAATTCTAAATTCAATTAGCTGTTCAAGTCTGTCATTCAATCCATAGAAATTCTATTACACATTTTATAATAATAATAACTTGTTCTATGCTTTCAACAACTTAAGAGAATTCCTAAGTTTCGAGGGAATGCAACATCTGCTTAGAAACTTAAGAGAATGCCTAAGTTTTGTGCAGCCTAAAGCTCATACAACATTTGTTTACAACTTTAGAGCATATAAGATAAAACTAACAAATGCAGAACTCACATAACAGTCGCCTTCTCTTGCGTAATGTTTCTATCGCAAATATGCAGCACTTCGCCTCACCTGCTCCAAAAATACGACTCAACACCTATAGGAAATGATTTGGTACCTAAGCCAATTCAAAAAAGAGAACAAAGTTACGTCCAACTGGTGCCAAGGATTTCAAATTATATCAGTTAGAAAAATTCAATGAAAAACAGTTCACAAACACTTTCTTAGCCAAACCAACAAGTTATCAGCCCATGATTATGCATGGTATAGGACAATGCATCCTACAAAGATAGATGAGTGATCAATGCATCTTAATCCAACAAAAAAGATGGCAGGGCAGACATGCTATCAACAGCTTGACAACCAAGTTTTATAGACAACCAAGGTAAAATGATAACAAAAATTCTAGAAATCTGGTCACTACACCTCAGACATGCTATAATCAGGATTGCTTAAAATACAGAATGCTATAATCACAGTGATTCCTTAACTACAATTTGCAAAAAAAATATAAAAATAATAAAGAAGATTATACCCTCTTTGTATTGTCGTCCTCTGTACGCATCCAGAAACCTTTATACGCTGCCCTATGGACCTCAGAAGTAAAATTAAAAATCAAAATAGAACCCATGATGTTGTCTATAAATACGGAAAACAACCTCAAAGTACTCTGAATCAGCAATCAATGAATTGGAATAGGATATATGATATGTTAAACCATTATAAAGGCAAAAACAAGATTTACTTTTGTCATAAACTGTACAAGAGGACCGAAGGTTAGAAAATAACTTTGGTCTCATACGCACAAGCTTCAAATAACTCAACAGCCTACGCCCTATAGCGTCCTCTTGTAAAAATATGTTGTCATACACAAATTCACGTGACCAAATAGCTCTTCTATACTGCCGTGATCAGTCGGACTGCTACAAAGGAGCACCGTCTTATACCACCAAACATAATCATCACGAAATATATAAGACAAGGAAAAAACTTGAGCTGTTAGGTTTCTTTTCCAATGTTACTAAATATGCTAAGGTTTAGGTACCAATCCACAAAACAAACTACTGATAATGCGGAATAGATCGACTTACCTTTATAATATGATCCAGAACCACTACTACTACCACCACCTCCAAGGTAACTGCTACCACCCAAGCTGCGACTGGAATATAGTGATGACGAGTAAGAGCTACTGCCAACCTTCCACCAAAACACAAGTAAATATAAGTTGTCAAGAGAAAAGCTTTAAAGTACAGAACTGGTAAGAGGTTTAATGCATACATCAGGTCCACGAGAGGTATAATCACCAGCATAGCTGGTGTACATTCCACTGACATCATTGCTGCCATAAGAACCTGATACCATATCATTCATGTAAATAGGAATCATACACTCAGGGTAACCAGCTGAAAGCAGGCAGAGTTCTTCAAATTTGAGCATACATTAACACCTCTTCAGCCTTGAGAATAATTGAAGCTAATAGGATCAAAAATAACTATGGGATAAGCACAACTTACAAGCAGCATCACCTGTAAGCTGGTCTATTTCTCCAGCAATATTTCGCGAAACCTACCAACGTCATTGTTCTTCAATGCCTCGATCAATTGTAATCTTTGGTCTTCCCATCTCAAAGACAATATTGCTCACGCTTCATTGTCCTCCAACTTTCTAAAATATGTCAAGTAATAAAAAATTCAGAAACACAACTGAAACTGACATATATAGCTACCAAATTAAATTCATAGAAAAAACACGTTAAGAGGGAAGTCATAGAAACTCAAACAAATACACATTTAAATATTCATGCAATTTTGACGTAATTTGCCCAGCTTAGTGCTTTTAATGCAATTATCCTATATGAAACTCTGCAAACGATATGTAAAGGTTCCTGAAGTTCTTTAAACTGATCCAAAACTACTTATGCACTAGATCCAAAACTACTTATGTAAACTGCAAAAATCAGAATATCATTTAATGGAAACACCACAGTCGATGTTGGAAGAACCATCCAAGGGATCAAAACCCACACAGTATCTGCGTTATTAGCAAGACACAGGTAGTTAGTAAAAGTCATGCAACACTTAACATAGAATCCAAAATAAGAGAGAGGATCAGCAGTCACCTTCAACACAACGTTGGATCCACAAAAGTTGCTTCTCCGTCTTCTTTCCTTCTTTCTTTTACTATAATAGATTGTCAATAAGGAGGATGCAATAAATTACTTAACCAATTTCAAATCCATTGAACACCATAGTCAAATCTAACTCAATAGTTCTCGAAGACTTACTGTTCTTCCACTGCTTATGAGAGCCTTAACAAATACATCATTTTAAAGAATATCCAGTTTCTTTTGCTCTTCCCCCTGCAATCAAAGACGAACATATCACATAGTAATCTAAACCATCAAATACATCAACTTACTGTTCTGTTTGTCAGTTTAACTCTTGCCCTCCACACTCACATGACGAAGACCCTTAGCCTCATTGGTTTTAATCACGCCATAGTAATCTAAACCATGGACGCGCCAAAGATAAGTAAGTAATGTATCTAATAGTTCCATCCCCTAGAGACCCTTAACAGATGTCAATCCTCGAATTATTATAATCGGGTCCATGGATCAAGCATGAGATTTTCCACCGTCTTTGTCATTATCTGCACAACATAATATATTTTCTTCTATACCTTTTTCTTTGTCAAGTTTACGTACAAGAGATTGTGCCTGTCCAATGTCAGTTCAATTCTTCCGGGTACGTAACTTACCGGATGAGCCTTTGGAGCCGCTGAAAGAAGGTCATTCTCTCTCGCAGTCCTCTCGCCGTGTCTTCTTGTTTTTTGCCGGTTTCGCTTCATCCTCGAGTTGGGATCACTTACGTTTCCTTATTTTCTTGCTAATGTAGGACTTAAAACTGGGCCACTAGCATCCAAGAGCGAGTGTAAGAGAAGTTAAAATATGAAAGAAAATGTCTTAAAAGAGAATAGATCTTACATGTCCAGCGTTCCACTCTGCAAATCCAACATAAAGTCTTTTGCAACTTTGCGGGCAGCGTCATTCCTCCTAAGAATGACAACCAAACGAGATAAAAATTAGTAAGGCTGAAATAAGTTATAGAATTATTCATTAATTTTGGCCTTGGTTCATATATTTATCTTAAAAAGTCAGCGGTAGACTTATAATTTGAAGCAGCTGAAAAATCGGTCATAATGTCAAATGAGTTATAAAATAACCCAGTAATATAATTCATCGGTAAAAGAAAGTAAAACTCACCTTTCAATAACTGATACTAAATTTGTTGGGTGATATTTGTCTTTCAGCCTATATCCAAAACCAAATTCAGTCAGAATATACAAAAGATGAAATAAGCACAAACAGCTGTGGTCAAAATGAACAAAATGCATTTACCACTCGTCATCCTTGTGTGCATCAAAGAATGTACGTTTTTGAGTAGAAATGTACTCTGATCTGTATTCCTGATACCTAAACAATCAAAAGCAGATTTTACTCCATCGTAAATAAATGCATAAAGAAAGCAAATCAATTTACGTATCAATCATGATCGCCCCTAGTATATGCGCTCGGCCTTCACTGGCAAGATATGTCATCTTCAAGCTCTTGAATAAATTGCTTATACGACATTAAGCCTTCCTTGTAACAATTTACAAATAGATCATTTACCTAATAGAAACATATTTGAGAAGCCAAATCGAAAGCATCATGTAAACAAATATAAATACAAGACAAAACCATGAAGTAAGAAAGGAACCAAACCAAGCTATGTATAGAATTTTTTAAAGTGCCATGGTGCAAGTCAAAGGATCAAGGTTATGTATATAATTAGCTAGACATTTAGACATCCTCACATCTGGAGAGAATGATGCATAAAAACATACCAAATGCAAATTAGTCCTGAAAAGGACCAAATATTTCGTTGTTCTCCCTCAGTTGATATGCCTGAAGGATAAACATCCATACAAGAGAGGTACAGGTTGCAAATTGTTATGCTAAGCTGAAGATGGTTTATTACCAAAGACATAACCTCAATTAGTTTGAACTAGTAGCTTCCACAATCATCTATTTTGCTAGAAAAGTAGTAATGACAATTAAGTTCATAACTGATGGCTGGAAATGTGCATCCCACTACTAAGAAAAGGTTTCAACTGAATCTGTCCCTGATTTGCAACTATTCCTTCTAACTGAAGAGTACATCCTCATAAACATATACCATGACAGATTCTCAAAGAACTATTCAGCGAAGAAAAAAAAAAGTAACTCAAAAATTGAGAAGGTGATATATGTGTTTTGCAAAAGGTTGAACCACTTAACATGGAAATATCTAATAAAGGACGATAAGGAAACCAAACAAAGCTCGTGACCAGCTCTGTAATGCAAAAATGTGGGTGAAATTCACTCATGAAACAAGGCAATCAGAACTTCCAATTGATCTAGACAACAAAGACTCGAGAGCCAACAACAACTTGTTTGTCAGTTTATTGTCAGTCAACATGAACTTCTTAGTAGCTAGCTCCAACAAAAAGTGAGTAAGAACTGAATTTAACTTCCATTACCAGCAAACTTCTCCTTCTGCTAATCTCAGTATCACTCAATCAAGCCCCTTCCAAATGCATCATCTACACAAAACTGACCACTCCCTCTACTTCTTAACCTGAACTGCAAACAACCATAGATTAAATATTCTAGCTTCAACTACCAATCAATCATAAAAACAAACAAAAAACCCAAAAATATCAAAATTACCTTAGAAGTAGTTAGAACAGCACCATCATCACTACCAGAAGCAATCCAGAACCAATCCCAACCCATTGTAGCTTCTCAGTTAACTTATCAACTTCATTCCCATCTGCATCTGAATAAAATTCCCTAAATCAGAAACCCAAATCTCATAATCGATTGAACTAGAAACCCTAAAACAAATACCTAAATCTAGATGAAAATAAATTGAAATCAAAACCAAAAATATATACCTAAATTAAACAAAGTAGAACAGATGCTTTCTCACGATTAGCTGAGAGTGAAGATCAATTCTTCCAAGTGCAAACTCCGACGAACAAACTAAAATTGAATCATAATACAGACTGAAACCCTAAAATCGATTGATGAAACCCTAAAATCCTATTATAGATGATGAAGAAACTGAATCGAAACTGATTCATCAAACTCGATCTAGTTTTATCGGCTGAGAGGAAGAGAAGACGGGCTGAGAGCAGAAGAGAGAAAAAGAAGAAACGAAATATGAAAATCTTGATCTGGTTTCAGCAGGGTATACAAAAATCATGCATGGGGAGGAAATATCCTCCAATGTTACTCTCTTGGGTGGAAATACAATGGTACGCGTGTGAATGGCACAGTCACAGACTCCAGGTGTTACGACACAGGTGTGACGAAGCGTGTGACTGGCACGCCTATAAAAAATTTCGTAACGGCTGGCCTCTGTTACAAATTTCGTAACAGTTCATCTCTATTACGAAATATTTTGTAACGGCCATTTGTAACGGAATTTCATGAACGGCTTTTGTAAGCCATTACGAATTTCTGTTACTAATCTGCGAATTTGTTGTAGTGTTTTAAATATTCCGCAGTATTGATCTTTCCATAATCCACTTCTATGTGAAAGTACTGTATGGCTCCGTAAGTTTTCTTATGTTGAGCATTTCCGATTAAATTAATCATTAGGTCTCTTGTGGTTAATTTATTCGAGTTTTCTGGATACAAATTCATGTTTCATGTAATTTGTTAGTGTCCAAATAAACTTTTTTTCTCGTAAAATTAAGGTCGCTCTTGTTGTTCCCTTGGGAATGAAATTTTATGGGGGAGAGTTCTTAATTGAACTTGTGCTTAATTGCCAAATCTTTGTGGGGAGTGCGGCTGTGGAATATTGTAGGAGTTATCTTGTGTCTTTATAAACTCCTTGATGAATACACTAAGTTTTGACTATGTGAAATCATCGAAACAATGTTGATATGTTCTCTTTTAGTCATGAACAATCTCTTTGAGAATTTCATTATGATCCCGTTAGTTTTCGTACCTTTGCCAATTTTTATTGACAAAAAGGGGGAGAATTATTTTGTAGTTCACACTACATACATATGGTTTACGGATCATTATGTAAGAGGGAGTGGTTTTATTGTGAGATGAAGTATTGACTAAGGGGGAGTGATACATATCACCATATTATTATCGTCAAAGTTGTGATACAGTTGAGCTTTGATGCTTACTATGACACTGTATAACAATATTTGAGAAAAACTATTTTCATATTGTTATGGCTACGAATCTTCAACAAAAATGATATTGAGGTGAACACGTTCAGGATCGCTGGAGTACTTGAAGTGACGAAGACTTCAAGGAACGTTGAAGAAACAAGGAAATCAAGCATGTTGGATGAGAAGCTACAAAATTATTTATTTTGTAATCCATATGTATTAATAGTTTTGTCTCTAAAATTGACAAATGATGAGATTGTTAGAGCACTGTTTGGTCGAACTCGCAAGCGTTGCTATCTAAAGCTTGTTTGTCAAGTTTAGGTATCAAAACTATAAGTCTTGATTTCTAGTCTACTTATAGCTTCGTCTCGGATTAGGATAGAATGTGTAGTTGAGCTTAGACTTTACTGCGTTCATCGGTTGAAGACGAAGATCTATTGAGGGGAGATTGGAGGAACTTCATCAACAAAAGATATGTGGAGACTTAAACTCATCTATCAGACAGAAGTCTATTTTATTCTATCTCCTATTGAGACTAAGTCGTATAGCTATACAGACTTATACACTATGCACATTTGATATTTCGAGCTAAGTATAACTCGCTTATCTATTTCTCGAAATATGTGTTTGAAAGCTTTTTTCTTTAACTATGTTCATCATTATACTTGACGAGTTTAGTTGGAACAATTTATTTGTTGGAAATAAAATAATGAGTCAAAAGATGATCACGTGGAAATTGCCTTAGAACATCTTATATGATTTGTGTGAGAATCACACAGTCATTTGATGTAGACTCGGAATGTTTCGTATTGATTATTCGATCACTTGAAAATTACTTAGAAGCTAATAGTTTGTGTGAGACAGCTATTGTCGTCTTCTAAGGATGTTTCAATGATTGGAATGGGAGTTTAGAACAATTAACCATTGTCTGGATATAGCACAGTATGCATATCAGTGTGCAAACTGTTGAAAGTGTAATTCAGGTCTGGGAACCAAGTTTGTGTACCAGTATGCGAATGGTTTTAATTGTGAAAGTCCGGGAACCAAGTTTGCATACCCGTTTGCAAACGGTTTCACCTGAGTTCGGTCCGGAGCGGAAGTTTGCGTACCCGTTTGTGAACTGTCGTACATGACCAAAGTCCGGAACTTAAGTTTGCATACCCGTTTGCAAACTTAAGAGGTTAAGTTTTAAAATCGGTTAAGTATGATTTCATACTCATGAACATTTATATAATAACTACTAGTGGAAAACAGGCCATCAGAGACACAATGAACGACACAAATCAAATATCCAGAAACAAGTACAAACCGAATGCGTCGTTGACTAAAGTCAAACTGTCACTTTAGTTGACTTCTACAACGACATACTTATTTGTGTTATTGACTAAAGTCAAAGATGTCGTTGTAGTATGACTTCTGTTGACTTCCACAACGACACATCATAGTATTGTTTCTATGATAGGTATTTCCAACTGTGTGGCTGTGATTTTCTCTTCTTAATGCATGGACGGCTGGAGATGAAATATCTCACATCATCCTTATCCTTATCCATATCAAAGCAGAGAGAGAAACCGCACTCCTTATTCTCTCCGCCTTCACCTCTTATCTCCCTTTCTTCTTCTGGCCTCCCTCTCTCTCAGATGAGATTTCTTTTTTTCATCCATCTTAGTTTATCCGGGATAAACAATTTTTCACGTCCTCGTCTTCATCTCTACCTCGACCTCTTTAGTTTTCTCAGACAACAATATTTCAGTTTCTTATCAGTAAAAAAGAAAAATGAAAACTAAGGTTCCAGTAGTCTCTTCATCAACACTTTAGTTCTATTTATTTCTCCGATTCTGGAGCATTAACTGTTAGAGTATAGGATTGGTAATAATAAATTATATGGAAAGTTTTAGTATTTAAGGTTATATTTAGTATTTGATATATTTAGTATGAATTGATTTACAAGTATTATTCTTGCATACCAAGTTACGGTATCGCTATATATACCCTATGGGTTCTCAATGTAAAAGATCCCATTCAATAATAAAATTCTCTTTTAATAAAATTCTCTTTTATCTTCGACCAATATGATTAGTTTTTCTTATTAGGTTTTTATTTTACTTTTTAGGTTTATCAAAAAAAAAAAAAAAAATCGTTCGTTTTCTGCCAAAATCTTTCTTTCTCTACCATCTCTTCCATTCTTTCTCCTCTTTCTCCACGTTCAGTACCCCCACTACTCATTCTTCGACCAAACCAAGCCCCCACTCCTCATTCTTCGACCAAACCAAGACTTCCATCCATTAATTAATTCTTTGACCAATTTTTCTTCCTCATTCTTTCCACTCCAATTCTGTTCAAAACTCTCATCGGCTTTAACAAGCCCACTACCCACCGAGCCTAGCATACACGTCCTGTTCCCCCTTATTTGTTTCTCGAAACCCAAACCGTCCAGTTTATCTCTATCCCACCATGACAAGCAAAGACAAAGAAAGTGGAAAAGACAATCGTGCTATTCTTTCAAGGTTCCACCCATTAATTAATTCGTACTCCAATTCTGTCAAATACTCTTCCTTTAGGTTCTCTCTAGTCCACTTTCTCTTTCTTCTTTACAATCTTTATATTTCTTCTCTTCCATTCTCTCTCGGTCCTCGTATCCATTTTTCGTCAACTTTTCTAATCCCAATTTTGCAGGTATTATCTCTTTTCTCTTATCGATGATTCTTATATGCTCTATCAATGGTTCTCATTATTTTCGCAACTTTGGTGGTTGTCCTAATCAGTATTCTTTTTAATGGTGACGCGTTTCTTCTAATATTTCTCGGGCGTTTATTGGCACCGCACTTCGTCAACAACTTTCAAGGCCAATCTCATGTGATTTGCAATCCCCATGAGATTGAGGGAGGGTGTTAGAGTATAGGATTGGTAATAATAAATTATATGGAAAGTTTTAGTATTTAAGGTTATATTTAGTATTTGATATATTTAGTATGAATTGATTTACAAGTATTATTCTTGCATACCAAGTTACGGTATCGCTATATATACCCTATGGGTTCTCAATGTAAAAGATCCCATTCAATAATAAAATTCTCTTTTATCTTTATATTTTCTAATTCTGACTTTAACTTCAAATGGTCTAGAAGATAGCAAATCTCGAGCATTGGGTACAAATCTTGGTCTAGTTTTATTTTTATCAGATTTTTAATGTTGAAATTTAGGATTTCTTTGGTTCTGACTCTAAGGTTTTTCCAATTTTTTTCTTGCGTTTTTTTTTTGTTGTTGTTGTTGTAAGTAACCGAGAGATCGAATTAATAGAGGAAATAAGTAGATCAAGTGGATCCCCTCTTCCTTCATCAAGATCGCAGGTAAAGTTAGGGGTTTTTAATTATTTTTTCCATTATTTCTTTTTTTATTTCACAGTAGAAATTAATATCCCTTTTGATTTGGTTTTTAGTTTGAGTTTGGGATTTATTGGTTTATATAGAAGTGTATGTTTTGAAGTCCATGTATCCTAAAATCTTAATTTCTTGTTTATGTCTGGAAGTTTTCTTTTATTTATCGATTGGGTGTTGTTAGTTGTGTTAATAATTAGGTCACACCTGTTGGAAGGAAAGTATTACCAAGATTACTCTACACTTGATGATGGAACTGGTCGAATTAATGGTGAATTCAGTTGTTTTAAATCAATATTTGTTTTGAGGTTCTGATGGAAAGTATGTTTTTAGGTTCTGAACCCTAAAATCAATACTTGATGATGGAAAGTATGTTTTGAGGTTCTGAACCCTAAAATCTATTCCAGTTGTTTTAAATCAATATTTGTTTTTGAATTCAGGGATTTTTTTTGAATGGTTTATAATGTATCTGAAAGAAAAATTATGGACCATAGAAATGGGAAATTGGACCTCATGGCACAACATATACGAAATAGTAGCCTGCTTCTTCTGCTCTGTTTTGTTGTTGCGTCAGCGGTAGTTTTGGTTCCCCTGCCTCAGATAATTAATGGTGAGCTCCTCCTCCTTTCTCCTTTCCCTCTTTCACTTTTTATATTCTGTTTTGTGCTTGATTTCACTATAATTAGACTGCATTTGCAATTTTTATGCCATGAATTAATGTTCTGATTTAGGTCGTAGATGCCATCTACTTGGACTCTCCTCGTGCATTTGTAAGATTTCAGTAGTTTTATGAGTAGTAATTGTGTCAATGTCAACCCATGTTCCCTTTTCTTATTTCGTCGCATTTTGATGTGTAGAAATATATACCATGGTATGGCTTTGGGCATATAGATGTTATGTGGTATTCTCATGTTTTTATTGGTAATCTCCTAGATAGTTTCCCTGCTTATATTTATTCACATACTTTTTGTTTTCTCTTTCGGCACTTGTGATTATATTGGTTCGGTGATTTTTTATTTATTTTTTTGCAGGTGCTTACAAGTACGTTTGAGTTATGGAGGAAGAAACAATCCGATGTGATAAAATTTTCCGAGACATCGTTTACTGATATAGTGGAATTGGAAACTAATCTTTTCAACCTTCCGCAACTTGGTAAGCATATACTTGGGCGAAACCACGAGTATCATATGAATTCCGAAGGTCCGTTGCTCTTAATTTAGTTGATTAACTTAATTTTATTCTGGCTGCAGTTGAAATGTTTACTATTGCTGGTGTTAACAAGAATGAAGCTATTTTTATTTACTAAAATGCTAATAAAGTGAACCGCCCCTCCTTCTCTCTGCGTTTTGCTGCCTTTCAGGCTTGTTGAAGCAACTATCTGAACTAAATATAGTTTTGGTAAGTTCCTCGTTATAGCAGATGTGAACTTGATATGCACAAATTTTTGTACTTGACGTTCTTATGTATCGTATCTCTGTATGTATGGCATTAATTTCATGCCTGTGGGCACACCATAAACCTTGTCTTCACTTATGTTGGGGTAGTAACTGGTCTGAATGTTGGTGTTAATCCTTTAAACCCCTTGTTATCAAATTATGTGTACTCATTGATTTAATTCTGAAATTTATAGTTGGATGTAGTGGTTAGTCTGGAAACGGCATCTGCCAACCAGTAGCTAGCCATTAAAATACTTTATATCTTTGACTATTTCTGCTAATTTAAAAATTTATTTTTTTATGCAAATTGTTCCTTGTGTTAGATAAAAATCTTGCGGAGATTTATTGATTTTGTATGAGTGATTATGGGTAGGATGATGACATTGTTCAAGTCATTTGATAGGCAATTAAACCTTTGAGTTAGATTTGAGCTACTTAGTGAGAACTAAAGAATTTGGGTAGTTATGTTTTCTTATGAACTATTGCGCTTTATGGTATCTGGATTTGAGTAGCCGTATTTTCTTGAGTCTGCTTATTATTTTTCGTGAAGTTTTGCAGTCAGTTGTGGGTGAGTTGAGAAATTTTCATGAGATACATAAACTGATGTGAGTTGCATTTCTCTTTTATAGAAGGAATGGGAAAGGCCTAGACCTGCATGGAGACCTGATATATTTCCACAGTTCAGCTCAATGAAAACACCGTTTGCAGCACCATTGTTAGCATATCCTCCAGAAGAAAGATAAAAGGAGGAAGATGAAGGTGAATCTATCTTAATCTCTCATCAAGTTTGGATGTTTTCTTACTCTCCTTAGTGTTCTAGTTTCCAGTGGATCTATAACTTTGTATAATTTATACCTAATATTAGTTGTATTGTATAGGGGTCTATTGAACCCTTGTAGATCGAATCATTAACATTGTTTTAGTTGCAACAAGCCACTTTTGTAAGTTTCCTCTCATCATAACAACTATTTGCCGCTGCCGGGTCACAAGATTAGTGATACTATGAAACACACAATAGCTGCACCTAAGTGATAGGTGTTGTAAACGCCTTGTTATTTATCTATTGTTTATGCTTTCTTTGCGAGTTTTCGTGTGAATTATGTATCTTATGTTTACTTTTGAGTGTTTAGGTACTTTGGAGTCATTCGAAGCAAAAGAAGGAGAAAACGACAATTTGTAGTGTAATGAGCAAAAAGGTCAATTCACAGACGAGTGATACTTGGAGCCAGCTAAAGTTACACACCCAAAGAGGTGAAGAATGTAGTGTCAGTTTCCCAGTTAAACAAAGATTTAAGCCGTCGGTTATTCGGAACCGAAAAGCATAATATTTCCGGATTGCCCTTATCAGCAACTGGGTGCCGATGGCAACTTCTTTTCTTACACGCTTCTACTATTCAGAGAGAATCATTTTTTCTCTCATTCTTCTCGGCGGCTGCTGTGTGTCTGAGAGTCACAAAAATTCAGAGATAAGAATGGGTTTTGAGTTCGAGCAGTTGCAGATTGATGCAAAGAAATTGTTGAGGGTTTGACATTAATGGCTAAGCAGATCTGATTGGAGCTGTTCTTACAAGATGTATCCGAGGCCGTGAAGGAGATGGGTTTTGTAGGTAGAATCTGAGAGTTTAAGGAAGTTAGGGTTTAGAGTTGTATTTGGAATTGATCTGTGAAGATGAATTTCAGGTCGAAATCAGTGAAGATGATGTACTTCCGTTGATTGGTGGCTGCTCAGATGGGAACTGGTGGTTTAATGGGATTTGAATTGAAGAAGGAGAAGAAAAACTAAATCGGAATCTGATATTGATGATTGTTGCTGTTCAGAAGATGGGTCTATGGTGGATGGATCAGATGAGGTTTGAACAACGGTTTGATGCCGAGAGAAGATAAATTGAAGGGTTTGGCTACATCCAAGTCAAGAAGGAAATACGAGATGGGGTTGTTTATGAAATTGAAATCGATTCGAGATGGATATGGATTTGTGGTGTTTCTGAGATGGCCATAGAATTTGAAGCTGTATGAGTCTCAGGAAGAACATTGAAGCATCAATGGAGAGATTGAAGTTCTGTGGCAGAATCAGTTGCATTGTAATTGCAATTGCAGTGAACAAGGAGGAAGACATGGTAAGAATCTGAAGCTGCATAAATGGAATGTGTAGTATCCAGGGAATGGAGAATGGTTACAGGGAAACTGTGGTGCTATATTGCAGCTGCAGTTGGATGCGATACTGGTGGTTTGGCTTTGATGCAGCTGTTGGTACTGGTGTGAAATGGCCTGAGCTGGTATTGATGGTGCTGCGACTGAGAGCTTGAGGTTGGTTGATTCAGATATGTATCTTGGAAGATGGAAGAAGATGGTGGTTGTTCTCTGTAGATGTATGTTAGGTTTACAGGGTATGATAGCTCCGATGTTGAGAGTGTGCAGCTGTAAGAGGAAATGGTTCTGGTGATGCTTAGCAGCAAAGTGTTGCTTTGGTGATGACGCTGAAGTTTCAGTTGGTGCTATGGTCTTGTCGTTCAGATAGGCAGGATTAATGAGAGGTGTTATTGGTTGAAATGTTGGTGAGTTACAGAATTGGAGCTGCAGCCAATGGATAGAAGGAATGACTTCAGGTTATGACCAGAGATTACAAGGCTGAAAGAATACGTGTTGCTGCTGCAGAGAAGAGCATTGAAATGATGGGTTTGTGTTATGGTTTGAATGGCTTGAGGCAGAGCTGTACACTGATATTGGAGATGTGATGATGCTGAGACAGTGGTGTTGCTGTGCAACAGATGCGATGCTGCCAAGGATTGTTGCAGTTACAGGATCATGGAGATGAAGAAATGGTTGCACTTGTGTTGAGGATTTGTATTAGAGCAGAATGGAGTTGGTGCTTGCTGCCATGGGAAGAAAGAACAGTCAGTTTCACCAGAACTAACAATTAAGATAAAATTAGGCTGTCAGTTCCATGAAACTGACAAGCCAGATTTTAATTGGACTTAATAGCTTGTGGGCTGGTTGGAGCGGACAGTTTTGGCAGAGTTGCTTAGGGCTTTGAAGACCTAGTTTTGGAAAGAGGAAAGGTTACAAAAAGGAAAAAGCTTCTTCTTTTGGAGAGAACGTATTTTTTCTACTTGGAGTTTTGTTCTACTTGGAGTTTTGGAGAGCGGCGACTAGGGTTTGCTTTCATTTGTTTTTCATCTTCTTCATTTCATTATTGATTATGTTTATGCTGAACTCAAAAGCTATGAGTAGCTAAATAAGATATTATTGGTTATGGGATAAAGTGGATTTCACAACATGATATTTGATTCAATGCATTAGTTTTGTCTCAACTTTATTGTTTATGATTCATGGTTTATATTGTCATATGATTTGAATACTTGTTAGGTTGAGTCCGGAATCAAACCGATTTGCATTCATTTCTAAAGTTATATTAAGGTTTTCAATACGAAAAAGTTGTTTATCCCTGATTCTAAGTAGCATAATTGTGGGTAGTGCTTGTAGTGATATATCCTACTAGTCCCAAATGAATCATAACCTTGGTTAAATTGAATTAGTGCTTTTACACGTTTGATTGCCTTGATTAGTCTTATTCCATAGAACTTAGTGCTTTTAGGGAGTTAAAACTTAATTGTGCTTTTACACTTTAGGTTGCTTTCTAGGAAGAATTCACATATGCATCTTTTAATGTGGTTATGATGAAATCAGGGAATTAGCGATATATACTTGCGATCAAGGTATCCTATGAATTTTAGTAAATGAGAGATTAAAATACCAATTCTAGTCATTGATGAAATACATGTTTGTGAATGATACTATCCCGTGACCAATATTTTCTCCTTATTGATTATTCCATTTATTTTATTGCTTTCAATTATTTTTATTGCTTTGATTAAACAAAAATCCCCCCTTTGGTTACTAAGAGACTGAAATTTTATAACAACAATAGCCTATGTGTGGGAACGAACTCTTTCTTACCACGTACTTCATTTATATTTAGTAGAGTGAGAAAGTGAAATTATTTTTGACGACACGATAAAGAATCAAATTTTGGCGCCGCTGCCGGGGAGCATACGGCTTGTTATTAAGTTTTTAGTTTCTTTTTATAATTTCTGCTTTTATCTTTGCTTTTTGTTTTCTTGTTTTGTTTCTCACTTGTTTGCGAGAATTGTTTTTAGGTACCTAATTCCTGGCTTCTAAAGATTGGAACTATCCAAGGTGCGGGATAGCTACTCAAAGAGGCACAATACTCCAACCAAGTCAAGACACAACGGAAGAACAAAAGTTAGAAGTGGAAGAAGAGTTGCAGCTAGAAGAAGTTATAGAACAAGAGGTTCCAATTGTAGAAGAACCACCTTTTGAAGAAGAAGAAGAAGAGGAAGAAAAGGAAGAAGCAACGGGTGATCGTACACTCAAGGACTTGGCTTCTCATAGGCTTGATACACAACGATGGTGTATTCAAACAAACTCAACCTTCGAGATCAAGCTGGGGTTGATTAGAGAGTTACCGAAGTTTCATGGTATGGCGAATGAAGATCCAAATAAGCATCTCATGGATTTCCACAACGTTATCATGGTTATGCTTCCAGAGAATATTAATGCGGATGGAGCGATGTTGAAAGCCTTTCCATTCTCTTTGGCGGACAATGCTAAGGAATGGTTGTATTACTTGCATTCCGGAAGTGTCACTACATGGAACGGGTTGAATAAACTCTTTCTAGAGAGGTATTTTCCTGCTTCAAAGGCTACTCAAATTCGCAAAGAGATATGTGGGATAAAGCAAAATGTAGGAGAATCTTTGTATGAATATTGGGAGCGATACAAGAGATTGGTGGCAAGCTGTCCACACCACCAGTGACGCTATGATAATCCAATACTTTTACGAATGTCTCCAATCAAGTGATAGATATCTTCTTGATGCCGCGGGTGGTGGTGCACTAGTGAACAAGACAGTAGCCCAAGCTACCGAGTTGATTGAAAGCATGGCTGCAAACTCGCAACAATTCTACACAAGAGGTGAACCAATGGTTAGGCGATTGCATGAAGTTAGTTATTCATCATCACACCTTGATCAAAGGATGGATAGCATTGAGAGAATGGTGCAAAAGATAGCTTCGGTTATTGTACCTTCATATTACGAAGAGTCGGAGCAAGCTAGCGCGGTGTTTCCAAACCAGCAAAGACGGTATGATCCATATTCCAACACTTACAATCCGGGATGGAGAGATCATCCCAATTTTAGCTATGCTAACAAGCAAGGAGCGGTTCAACAACCTACTTTCAACCGTCCAAGTGGATTCCAGCCGCAGCAACAACAATTTCAGCAACCACAACAATCAATGCAAAATCAAGGTAGCAATATCAGTTAAAAGCTTCAAACAATGATGCAAGGCATTTCTACCATGTTTAAAGAAATTCAGCAGGAAACTAAGAGTGCTATCAAGGAGTTGCAGACACAAATGGGCTCCATGGAGATTGATATAAACAAATTGAAGGTACAAAATAGTGGGAAACTCCCGTCTCAACCTATTAACCCAAAAGAGGGTGTCAATGCTATTACGTTGAGAAGTGGTACACAACTTGTGAAACCCGAGATTATTGATTCGGGCAAGGTGTAAACACCAAAGGAACCTGTTTTGGAGGAGAAGAATGAGGATTCTCCCCAAACTTCTGAGGTACCTATTCCTAACTTTAAAACTCTGGCTTCAACTTATGTTCCCCCTTTAACTTTCCCTCGCAGATTTGCAAGTTCCAAGAAGGCGGAACTAGAAAAGGAGATTTTAGACGTTCTTAAAAAGATTCATGTGAACATACCACTCATTGATGCTATTAAGAAAGTTCCAAAGTATGCAAAGGTGTTGAAGGACTTGTGTACCAATAAGCAAAGGCTAAAAGGTAATGAAGTGCTAAGTGTGTGGGAGAATGCTCGGCAATCTTACAACACAAACTCCCACTGAAATGCAAGGATCCCGGTAGCTTTGACATTCCCGTCACAATTGGTAACACGACATTTAACAAAGCTACGTTGGATTTAAGTGCATCCGTTAATGTTATGCCTGCATCAATGTATAATCACTTGATCTTGGTCCTCTTAAAAAGGATGGAATTGTATTGCAATTAGCCGATCGCTCTAATGTCTACCCAATGGGTATTGTTGAGGATGTTCTTGTGCAGGTTAATCAATTAGTATTTCCAGCTGACTTTTGCGTGTTAGAGATGAATGAAGGGTCACCAGACTCGTCTCTTTCATTGCTACTTGGGCGTCCCTTCATGAAAACGGCGAAAACCATTATTGATGTGGACAAGGGAACGCTAACTATGGAGTTTGATGGAGAAACAATACGTTTCAACATTTTTGAAACGATGAGATATCCTAGTGATGTCCACTCTTGTTTCTCCATTGATGTTATGGATACGTTGGCACAACAAGTGTTTGAATTGAATGGTGATGATGCTTTGGAAACCGTTTTAACTACATCCATGGATAATGGTGTAGAGTGTGTTAATGAAGTCAAGGAAGCCCTTGGTGATCTTAACTCACTACAAGGATGCCAGGAAACTCATAATATCTCTTTTATTTCTTTACCATGTAGTGATGAAAAGCTTGTACCTTCTATTGTTAAATCTCCAAAGTTAGAATTGAAACCTCTTCTCGATCACCTAAAGTAATTGTACTTGGGTGACAAGGAAGATTTACCTGTGATTGTTTCTAACAATCTTAGTGAATTACAGGAGCAAAAACTTCTAAGGGTGCTAAAGAAGTACAAGACGGTCATATGATGGACAATTGCTGATATCAAGGGTATAAGCCATGCCGTTTGTATGCACAAGATCCGTTCGGAGGATGATGCAATGCCTATAAGGGAAGCGCAACCTCGTTTGAACCCTCCCATGATGGAAGTTGTGAAAAATGAGATACTAAAGCTTTTGGAAGGGGGTGTTATCTACCCCATATCCGATAGCAAGTGGGTGAGCCCGGTACAAGTAGTGCCAAAGAAATCAGGTGTGACGGTGGTGGAGAATGATAAGAACGAACTTGTCCCAACTCGTGTGCAAACCGGTTGGAGGGTTTGTATTGATTACAAGAATTGAATGCCACCACTAGGAAGGATCATTTTCCATTGCCTTTTATTGATCAAATGCTTGAATGTTTAGCTGGACACCCTTACTATTGCTTCCTTGATGGATATTGAGTTACAATCAGATTGTGATATAGGAGGATCAAGAGAAAACTACTTTCACTTGTCCTTTTGGTACTTTTGCTTATAGAAGGATGCATTTTGGCTTGTGCAACGCTCCAGCTACCTTTTAAAGGTGTATGGTAAGTATATTTTCAGAATATTTTGAAAACATAATCGAAGTGTTCATGGACGATTTTAGTGTCTTTGGTGATTCATTTGACATTTGCTTGAACAACTTGTCTCTAATCCTTGAACGATGCGTTGAAACAAACCTTGTGCTGAATTGGGAGAAGTTCCCTTTTATGGTAACTCATGGCATAGTTTTAGGCCATATAATATCTTTTAAAGGCTTGGAAGTTGATAAATCTAAAATAGACCTTATTCGTGCTTTAACCCCTCCCACTACGGTGAGGGAGATACGCTCTTTTCTTGGCCATGCAGGTTTTTATCGTAGATTTATCAAGGATTTTTCCAAGATAGCATCACCACTTTGCAACTTATTGTAAAAAGATGTGGTTTTTAACTTTGATGAAAAGTGTATGGCGACATTCAATTGTTTGAAAGAACTTTTGATTTCAGCCCCTATCATTAAACCACCGGATTGGAGCAAGCCTTTTGAGCTCATGTGTGATGCAAGTGACTATGCGGTTGGTACGGTGCTTGGGCAACGTGTGGGGAAGATACCTCATGCTATTTATTATGCTTCTAGAACGTTAAATGAGACCCAACAAAACTACACAACCACTGAAAAAGAGTTGTTAGCCATTGTTTTTGGTTTGGAAAAGTTTCACTCCTATCTAATTGGTACAAAAGTTGTTGTCTTTTCTGATCATGCAGCACTTAGGTACTTGCTAATGAAGAAAGAAGCAAAACCGAGGCTCATACGATGGATTTTACTCTTGCAAGAGTTTGATATTGAAATCAAGGATAAGAAAGGAATTGAGAACACCGTTGCGGATCACTTGAGCCGTCTTGTTGTGGACAAGGAAGCTATCCCATTGCGTGAAAGTTTTCTGGATGAGCAACTATTCTCAATTGCCTTTGGAGAACCATGGTATGCCGATATTGTCAATTACTTAGTGTCTAAAAATCCCAAAGAACTTGTCTCGTCTTTGAGAGGGACAAACTTATGAAGTTAGGAAACCAATACATATGGGATGATCCGTACTTGTGGAAACATTGTAGTGACCAAGTAATAAGAAGTTGCGTTCCCGAATCTGAATTTAATTCTATCTTGTCTTTTTGTCACTCCTATGCTTGTGGAGGACATTTTGGGAGTAGAGAACCGCTCACAAGGTACTTGAAAGCGGTTTCTATTGGCCAACCTTGTTCAAGGGTGCATATATATTTTGTACAACTTGTGATAGGTGCCAAAGAAAAGGCAATATAGGAGCCCGAAATCAAATGCCACAAACTTTTATTCAATTTATTGAAGTTTTTGATGTTTGGGGTATTGATTTTATGGGTCCTTTTGTAAACTCCCATGGGAATTTTTATATCTTACTTGCGTTTGATTATGTCTCAAAAAGGGTGGAAGCTAAGGCCACCCCAACTAATGATTCTAAAGTGGTTTCAGATTTTTTGAAAGCTAATATCTTTGCAAGGTTTGGAATTCCAAGAGCCATAATTAGCGATGGGGGTTCTCACTTCAAAACAGAATCTTATAAAGTTTGTTGAAGAAGTACAATGTGTCACGCAAGATTGCAACACCTTATCATCCCCAAACAAATGGACAAGCCGAGGTTTCTAACCGGGAGGTGAAATCCATTCTAGAAAAGACGGTGAATCCAACAAGGAAAGATTGGAACATGCGACTTAATGATGCTTTGTGGGCTTATAGAACCGCATACAAGACACCTATTGGGATGTCTCCCTTTAGGCTTGTGTATGGTAAACCTTGTCATTTACCCGTTGAAATTTAGCATAAGGCATTTTGGGCTATTAAACAATGCAATATGGAGATGGATGGGGCTGGAAAGCAAAGGAAGTTAGAACTCCAAGAGCTAGAGGAGCTTCACAATGATGCATTTGAAAGCTCACGCATTTACAAGGAGAAAACGAAGGCCTTTCATGATACTATGATTTATAGAAAACAATTTTGCATTGGGCAGAAAGTGCTTTTGTTTAATTCTCACTTGCAATTATTTCTGGGTAAATTAAGGTCACGTTGGATTGGACCTTTTATTGTGAATAATTTGTTTTCTCATGGTGCAGTATAAATTCGTAGCATAGCTATAGGAAAAGAACTTAAAGTTAATGGGCACCGGTTGAAACCATATTATGAGAATTTCACATCCGAAGTGGTGGAAGGAGATAACTTTGTGGATGTACTCCCTCTAGAGGAGTCATAGAAAGCAAGTAGATAGTCGGGCTGACGACTTTAAACCAAGCGCTAAATGGGAGGCAACCCACAGGATGAGTGTTTCTTGTCTTATTTTTATTTTCTTGTCTTGTTTTTAGTTTTTTTTCTTGTCTTGCATTTACTTTTTATGATTTCTTGTCATATTATCATGTAGGATTTCCCACCTTGACTTACTTTGGATGACTCAATTTACATTGAGGACAATGTAAATTTTAAGTGTGGGGGAGTGGTTAAGCATTTGCATCGTAAAATTTTCATGAAATTTTCAACTTTTGTGTAAAATAGTGAATAAAAAAAACTCCAACTTGTGGTTTGTTTAGAGTCACATAGTATACATGTCGCTAAGATTACATCGATATTCTCATAAGAGTGACTGAACTTAGAGATGACAGAGAACATGATCGGGTTTCTTACTTGTATGAGAGTTAAAGTTGGATTTAACCATGCCAGTGGCAAATAAGGTGCAGATTGAATTCGGTATTAGAGTAGTGGTCCCCTATAGTGAAGACTACCCATGTTACATCATGAGAGGCACCGACCTTCACTTATTTGTACCTGTCTAAATTTGTGCTTTTAGAGTGTGTGTCACCGTACGTAAACTCCGGGTAGAATGGTGAGCTACCCAACCTCCCACCAATAGAAGCACTATTTTGATCTCTTGAGTGCTATTTTATCAATCCTGATGGTGACATCGAATTGCTAACTTACATACCACTTGTAATCTTGTTCACAGTTAGCACCATCCACTTTATCTCTCTCTACACCAACATGTCCATAGAAACACCATCATCATCAACAAGAGGAGCATCACAAATTCGAAGGAAAGTTGAAGACGTTCAAGGTTTACAAGCAACAATATTAAAATGAGCAGATTTCAGATTCAAGTATAGCAACAAGATAAATAGCAGAATTTTACAAGTTCAAGACTATTGTACAAGAGTGAATATTATCAAGATGAGTTCAAGAAGTTTATGATATCGAGACATACAAGTTGTGAAGAATCGAGCAGTAAAGTACTTACACCATGGCCTTTGTACTTTCATTTTTATTTTATCTTTATTTTTATTTGTTAGTTTGTATTTTATTTTCTCTTGTCTCAAAAAAAGGAAAAAAAAAGAAAAAAAAATGAGACTAGAGAAAAGTTTATTAGGTCCATCATTAGTTTTAATATTTTGTTTGTTTTTGTATTTACTTTATTTATTTTGCATCTTAAAAAAAAAAAAAAAAAAAAAAACATTACATCATATTTGGTTTGTTTAGTTCGTCTTTGGTTTTGTATTCATTCAATAAAGCCAATGGAAGAAGAAATATCCATAATGAAGTTTCAAGCAACAAGGAATTAGAGGAACGAATCACATTGTCAAGATTCTACGAAGTTCAAGATTTCATTATCAAGAATTGAAGACCGAAGACGTTTCTATGGATGCTGTGAGAGTGGTGCTAACTGCACGACGAACGGATAACGAGGTAAGTAAGCATATTCCCACCTTTGTTAAGTGGTTGATTTCCTTTCTTAGAGATCGTCAGAAAAAAGGGTTTTCAAAATGAATAAAAGATGTGGGTTTTCAAAAAAAATCAGAGGGTTTTACCTTTCTACTATTCAACGTGTCGCAGGATTCTCTCTTCATTCCTACCTGGACACATGTGTGACCCATAAAAAGCTATTTATTATTGAGAGAAACTTCATAAAACCCTTTCTTGTGAGGAAGAGTCGAGACTTTCGATCACTCCGAACCTGGATTCTTTCGATAAGGGATGGTTATTTCTCTCTCAACTTTTAAGGATGAGATCATTGTGTTCATTTATGTGTCTAACTTCTTATGACTAGTGTGCAGAATCTCTATGTCTTCTTAGCGCGTTGGATGCTATCATTTCGGAGAACTAGTAAGTTGGAAAAGTAGGTTTTGTGGGTATATTTCTAGTAAACACTCAAGAGACTAAAACTCGTCCACTAGGGACACCTAGGGGTTCAAAGGTGATAGACACATTTTTGTGTCTAATTTGTCTCGATTCTATATATTGATAGTGCTCATTTTTGTACTTATTATGGTGTTTTATGTGTGTGTAGGTATTTTTGGTCAATAAACATTTTTGGAAAAATTGGCTCGAAAAGTTGCGCCCGGAGGACATTTACTATTCGGACTCTCACTACGGATAAGGGGTACCCAAATTACTAAGGGGCACCTTGAGGACACCCCTAAGGCACTTGCTATCGGCACCCCATCAGAGGATAAGGGGAGGTCATCTTCAACATTTCAAATGGAAATTTTGGCGGGAAAATAGTGCAGACACAGGCAGATTTAGGGTCGGAGTTTTGAGCGATTTCCATGGAGATTCAATGGCTTATTTTCGTTAGGTTTGGACTGTTAGAGCCTAACAGGGTTGGTGTGTATGTTTGGATCGAGTGTTTTAATGGACAACCGTGTTGGAGCGAAACAGGGAGGAGCATTATTATCGGGATTTTTCTTAATTCTATACATGGGGATTACGTGTAGATAAGAATAGAATATCTTCTGTTTATTTGATACCATCGTTCGGAGATTTTTGGACGTTAGATTTAATCAGAAAGACGCGTAGAGAAGATTCATAAAAGGAAATATCCGAGACTTAATGTGGAAGAAAAAAAAGGGATTGAATCGAGTTATCTTTAGGTCTGTTGCCTATATATAGGTTGTTTGAGAGTCACAGAGGTTTACGCAAACTTTGGGGAGGTTTAGAACAACACAGAGAACAAAATAAAGAGTTTCAGAGAATCGAGTTCTCGCTGGAACAGTGGAAGAACACGAAGAACAATAGGCTTTCAAAGACAATCGTTCTACGGGTCTTAGATTCAACGACAAATCAACAAAGTAAATAAGTCGGTCTCTGTAATGGTCCATTGTAACAGCTTCTTTGTAACGCCATTACAGCGTTGCAAGCAGTCTGTTTTATTAATTTCCATCCTTTTAATCATCTTTTGAGCCATAAACACATATTTTGAGATCATGATTAATATGAGGAGCTAAACCCCATTCTTTGAGGCGATAGAGGAAGCTATTTTTCCAACAAAAAGTGGTATATTTTATTTTATATATTTATTTGCAATTATTATATGATTATTTGCCTCGATTGAAAATTGTTTGAATGATTCTTGTTAAGCAATTGTGATTTCTTTTGATAGAGCATGCTTGGACTTAGGTTTTTGATGTTCTATGCTTCGGATTTACACTTGTTATCTTGAGAATCTACTTGTTGCAATAGTTTAGAATCAACTTGAATGAGAAAATTGCATGAATATAAATATTGGATTAAATCACTTTGAACTTGGAAAATAGTGGAATCTTAGCCTCAGTGTTTCTTTTAATATTGATAACATCTTTTTCAGAGTTTGCTATAATTTTTAGTGAGTTTTCTATTTTTGTTTTCAATTTGAGTCTAAAAAATCCTTCACAAGTCTGAGAGGAACGACATCTTACTTACCACTTTCTACAACAACATAAAAATCACATCAATTTTTGGCGCCACCGACGCGGACTTGTTTTTAGGGTTTTAGATTTGTTTTTGTTTTTGTTTTTTATTATTTTTGTTCTTTTTTACGTTTTTGGGTATTTATCTTTTGTCTACAGGTTCTGGATCATAAAGAAAATTGAGCCAAGGAGTTTGGTGATTTCGTAAAGACTTGGAGCGAAAGATTAAAGCAAAAAGAACGGGAAAGAAGACGATTTTCTTTTAGATATTTTGTTTTTAGGGTTTGTTTATTTTTAGGAAAAAAAAAAAATTGTATTAGGGTTTATTATTTTTGTAATTTTTCTTTTCTTTTTGGACTTTGGACTTTATTATTATTTTTACCCTACGGAAGGGTACTTTAAATATAAACTGTTTGCAGAGAAGGAGGACAATTACGATATTGTCTCTGCACCTTGGGTTCGTACACCGACATAGAGTCGGTGGCCCAAGTCGACTACAACCGATTCATCCCCGTCGGAACGGGAGGTAAGATTCTAAACACTCGCGAATCCCTGTCAGCGAGTTACTGGACTCCTTCGTATGCTTATATGTTGAGGACTGAATACAGACATTTATTTTTCTAGTAAAGGGCAAGGCCTGGCCATACAAGATAAGGGTTCGGATTTCATCACCGTTCTCTTCTTGCCCGCCTTAGGAACACGTAACCTACGCGAACCTAAGCCTTAAAATTTTGACTAGAATAAGACCGATAGGGTAACGAGCTTAATAGGAAAGTCGTTCAAATATTGGTTACTCTTTAAGCACACTTCGAAGTTCATGAAGGTTTCGTGAGTTGAATGCGTGATCGCGCCGCATTGTAATTCCGGTGAGGCCTTGGGTATCAAAGCTCCACCGAGCTTCCCTCGCCTCGATTCAACTCACTTTGACTCGGATTGATTCCAGAGGGGTTTGCTTAAATTGTAACGAATTCCCTTTCGAAAGTTTAGAAGCTGGTCTAGAAACAATCTAAGTGGAGCCATCATGCTTTTTGTTTGCTAGAAATCTCTAGGTTTGCTCTGGTTGAGTCGGCCTTGATTTGTGATTGCATAGAATCCCCTTCCTTATTCTTTTGCATGCCTGAACGTAAAAGAGACGCCCTAGGTAGATTTGTTAAAGAGAAACCTAGTAGTTCTAAGCGTCTCGATTACCTCAATTTAGAAAGTCCAATTTTTGAAGAGTCCGTTTTTGAACGTCCGTCTGGGAGACAATCCCTAATATTCCGATAGTGCGTAAATGGCAACTTTGAAAGCCTTGTTGAACCCGACTAGGGCTACTCGTCCCTCGTGTATCAGGTTAGCTGAAACGGAAGCAACTTATGAACTTAAACCTGGAACCTTACAGCTGCTCCCAATCTTCTTAGGGAAAGAAAATGAAAACCCATATTTTCATGTTAGGGACTTTGAGGAAATTTGTAGTACCCTAAAGATTAGAAACCTTGATGATGATGCTTTGAAACTCAGGTTATTCCCTTTTTCCTTGAAATATAAAGCCAAATCGTGGCTATATAGTTTGGCTTCTGGTTCAATAGAAACATATGAACAACTTACATCTGCCTTTTTGAACAAGTTTTTCCTAGGCACAAAACATCGTCTATTAGGACGCAAATCGCACGTTTTCTCAACAGGAGGGAGAATCTTTGTATAGGTATTTGGAAAGGTTCAATGATTTATTAGCCCAATGTCCTCATCATGGTCTAGAAAAGGTTAGGTTAGTTCAGATCCTTTATGAGGGTTTAGATTATTCCACTACAACCACAGTAGAATCTATGTGTACAGTGGGTTTGAAAACCAAACAGCTTGATGAGGCGATGACATATTTGCATGAAATCGCGAAAAAGACCCAACAATGGGAAAATAATAGGGAACCCCAGAAAACAATTCTTCTAGGCAGAGGAAACGTTAATAGGGTAGAAGGAGGCTATGAATCAGATGCCAAAATTGCCGCTATAGCGAAAAGGTTAGAAGCTTTAGAAGTGGGTCACACTAGTGGTAGATTGGAGCCTTTTTGGGAAGGCCCGAATAATGAAGAGCAAGCCAATGATCTCTATAATAACACTAGATTTGATAACCGTCAAAAGTTTGACCCATATTCAGAAACCTATAATCCTGGTTGGAGAAACCATCCGAACTTTTCGTGGTATAAGGGCCAAAGTCAAGGTCAGTTTAGTAATTCTAATGCTCCCCAGGTTTTGGTTACACTAAGAATTCTTCAGGCCAGAGAAAATAAAACAACTAGCTTAGAGGACTCTATTAAGATGTTAGCAAAAACTCGAGGATATGTTAGCACAGTAACCAACTTAGTTTTCAACAGAAACCAAGCGAGAACTTTCAAACTAATGCTCAGAGCCTTGCTAAGTTAGAACTTCAAGTGGGCCAAATAGATAAGACCTTAAGTGAGAGAGATAACGGAAGGTTCCCTAGTCAGACTAATCCCAATCCTAGAGGAGTTCATGAAGTAGGTGCAAAAACATCGAATCATTTGAATGCTATTAGAACCCTTAGGAGTGGTAGAGTAGTAGACAATCAGGTAACCATGCCCGATAGTGAACATATTGTAGTTCACCCCTTAGGATCTCACCCCTCAGGACCACCACTAGCTGATGGGGCTGATAAAGTTTCTGATGATGTCAATTCTGTTCCTGAGAGGTCTGATTCTGTGCCTAGAGCCCCGTTTCCCCAACTATTAGTACCAACAAAGAAGGAATCGAACTTTAATGACATATTGGAGGTTTTTAAGCAAGTTACCATAAACCTTCCTTTATTAGATGCAATTAGGCAAATTCCTGCTTATGCCAAGTTCCTTAAGGATATGTGTACGCGAAAGCGAAAACTTAGCGTCCATAAGAAAGCCTTTTTAGCTAGTCACGTAATTTCAATCATTCGAACACCACAACTCCAAAGTACAAAGACCCAGGTTCCCCTACCATTGCTTGTACAATAGGTAAAAACCGGGTAGAAAAAGCTTTACTTGACTTAGGAGCCGGTGTGAATTTCTTGCCGTACCATGTGTACTTACAACTAGGACTTGGTGAAATGAAACCTACTCGAGATGACATTGCGGTTAGGCGATAGGTCCTGTTAAAATTCCTCGAGGTGTTATTGAGGATGTTCTTATTGAGGTCGAAAAGTTTATTTATCCAATTGGATTTCGTGGTCCTAGATACCCAACCTGTCCCCGACCGAGAGAACCGGATACTGTGATTTTAGGTCGCCCATTTATAGCTACGTCTAATGCGATCATTAACTGTCGAAATGGTGTGATGAATTTATCTTTTGGTAATATGACTATGGAGATGAACATTTTTAATGTCAGTAAGCTACCCTATGAGCTAGATGACACATGTGTTGAAGAGGTGAACATGATAGAAGCCTTAGTTCAGGAGTCATTACCAAACATCTTGTCTGAGGACCCATTAGAAAGTTGTCTATCCCATTTTGGTTTAGATTTTGATGACGATAGCACTATTGAACAAGTGAATGCTCTATTAGATTCTACCCCTGTGTTAGACACTGATAGATGGAAAGCTAGGTTCGAACCATTACCAATTTCGAGAATACCTTAATTCCTTCTTTAGAAGAGCCTCCTAAGTTGGACCTGAAACCATTACCCGACACTCTAAAGTATGTGTTTTTAGGCCCATCTGAGACTTTACCTGTGATTGTAGCTTCCGATTTGGATAGTGATCAGGAAAGTAGGCTAGTAAAAGTACTTCAAGACAATAAGGAAGCTTTAGGGTGGACTATAGCAGACATTAAGGGTATAAGTCCTCTTTGTGTGTATGCATCGATTCATTTAGAAGAAGACTCCAAACCTTCTAGGAGATGCAACGTCGATCAACCCTAACATGAAAGAGATAGTTCGAAAAGAGGTGCTTAAGTTGTTAGATGCAGGTATTATTTACCCAATTTCAGACAGTAAGTGGGTCAGCCCTGTTCAGGTTGTCCCCAAGAAATCAGGTATCACTGTAGTCCAGAATGATAATAATGAGTTAATCCCAACCCGAGTGACCACGGGATGGCGTGTCTGTATTGACTACAGGAAATTGAACAAGGTCACAAGGAAGGATCACTTTCCCCTTCCTTTTATCGACCAAATGCTAGAGAGATTAGCTGGACATAGTCATTATTGTTTCTTAGATGGCTACTCCGGTTATAATCAGATCGTTATTGCCCCGGAAGACCAAGAGAAAACCACTTTTACCCGTCCCTTTGGTACCTTTGCGTATAGACGCATGCCTTTCGGGCTATGTAATGCCCCCGCGACTTTTCAGCGTTGTATGATGAGCATATTTTCCGATATGGTAGAACGGTTTCTAGAGGTCTTTATGGATGATTTTTGGTGTTTGGTTCATCTTTTGATGAGTGCTTGCATCATTTGACATTAGTGTTGACTAGGTGTAAGGAAAAGAATTTAGTGCTTAATTGGGAAAAATGCCATTTTATGGTTAAATCAGGAATTGTGTTAGGGCACATTGTTTCTTCAAAGGGTATAGAGGTAGATAAAGCCAAAGTTGACCTTATTAAGACTTTACAGATCCCAAAAACCGTAAAAGATATTAGGTCATTCCTAGGGCATGCAGGTTTTTACCGTCGATTCATTAAGGATTTTAGCTTGATTTCTAGACCTCTTTGCAATCTGCTTGCAAAAGATGTTAAGTTTGTCTTTGATGATGCTTGTTTAGAGGCTTTCGAGAAGCTTAAGAATTTACTCACTCATCGTCCCAGATAGTCCGTGCACCTAATTGGAACCTACCCTTTGAAATTATGTCGATGCTTCAGATTATGCTATAGGTGTTGTGCTAGGTCAGCGAGAAAACAAATTACTTCATGTGATTTACTATGCTAGCAAAACTCGAATGATGCCCAAATGAACTATACAACTACCGAGAAGGAGCTTTTAGCCATCGTGTTTGCCTTGGATAAGTTTAGATCCTACCTATTAGGTTCTAAGATCGTAATCTATACCGATCATCCGCTTTGAAATACCTTTTGTCTAAGAAGGATACCAAACCTAGATTGATTAGGTGGATCCTTTTGTTACAAGAATTTTGTCCAGACATTAGAGACAAAAAGGGTGCCGAAAATATAGTAAAGAGACCACTTGTCTAGGCTAGTTGTTAGTTTCCCTAATGATTCCCTTCCTATAAGGGATAGCTTTCTGATGAACAATTGTTCTCTGTTTCCCAATCACCTTGGTATGCGAATATAGTGAATTATCTTGTTTCGGTCGAATGCCTCAACATTGGGGTAAGCAAGATCGTTCTAGGTTTTTAGCCGAGGTTAAGCATTTCTTTTGGGACGATCCTTATTCTGTTTAAGTATTGTCAGGACAGTTATTAGGAGATGTATACCCGAGAGTGAGTGGTCCAAAGATTATCACCTTTTGTCATGAACATGCATGTGGGGGTCATTTTAGTGCTAAGAAGACTTTTGCTAAGATATTGGGAGTGTGGTTTTTACTGGCCTTCGTTGTTTAAAGACTCCCATAGTCATTGTGTTTCTTGTGAGCGTTGCCAGAAGTTAGGAACCATTTCTCGTAGAAATATGATGCCTTTGAACCCTATTTTAGTGATTGAGGTCTTTGATGTGTGGGGCATTGATTTTATGGGTTCATTTCCTAATTCTTTTGGTTATCTTTACATACTTGTCGTTGTAGACTATGTGTCTAAGTGGGTTGAGGCGGTTCCGTGTAAAACAAATGACCACAGGGTCGTAGTCCAGTTTTTGAAAGAGAACATACTTACACGTTTTGGTACACCGCGAGCTATAATTAGTGATGGAGGTTCACACTTTTGTAATAGACCGTTTGCTCTTTTAATGAAACAATATGGTATTACCCACAAAGTAGCAACCCCATATCACCCACAGACTAGTGGTCAGGTAGAGGTCTCCAATAGGGAAATTAAGCGTATTTTAGAGAAAACAGTTAATCCTAATAGGAAAGACTGGTCGTCGAGGCTTACTGATGCCTTATGGGCTTACCGTACTGCGTTTAAGACACCCATTGGAATGTCACCTTATCGTTTAGTGTTTGGCAAGGCATGTCACCTTCCTATCGAGTTAGAGCATAGAGCCTATTGGGCTATTAAGAACTTAAACTTTTCACTTGACAAGGCAGAGCTCACGTAAAGCTCCGGCTCAATGAGTTGGACGAGATTCGTAGAGATGCATACGATAGTGCTAAGGAGTATAAGAACAAAATGAAACTTGTGCATGATAAGAATATTTTACGAAAGTCATTTTCTCCAGTCAAAAAGTTCTTCCGTATGACACTCGTTTGCATCTATTCACAGGAAGTTGCGCTCTCGGTGGACCGGTCCTTTTGTGGTCCGTACTGTTTTTCCTCATGGCGCTATTGAGATTGAGACACCAGATGGTAGTAGTTCTTCAAAGGTTAACGGTCAACGATTGAAGCCCTTTTAGAGCCTTTTCCTACAGGTGATGTTGAGGAGGTCCCTCTGGAGGACCCCCGTTTACCTTGATTGACCATCGAGGTGGTTTGTATGTTGTATATTATTTTTGTAGGTTTTGGTTATACTTCACCCAGGTACTATCTTTCCGACTTCTCTCTTTACTATTTCCTCATGTTACTTATATTTTTGGTATTGTTCTTTAATTAGAAACATTGAGGACAATGTTAGATTTAAGTTTGGGGGTGGGGTAGAAACTTTTGTTACCTTTTTGTTACAATAAATAAACTCCAGAGCCTAGAAATTTATGCGTATTAAGGATGGCACTAACCAATCTAAGTGGATGGAAGCATTTTGTTTGTAGGAGTTGAGGAACCAATCTGATTAGATGGAAACATCTAAAGAGTCTATTCATAAAAGCACAGAGCTCAGGTGTTAGAAATAACATGATAGTTTCACCATATCTCGTTGAGTCCTTTTCACTTCTGTTTTTATTTTGTTTTCTTTTGAAACTATGTTTCTCTAAGTGATTAGGTGGGGCCCACGATTCAAGTTGTTACCAATGCTAGGGTGAAATAGAGTGATTGAGATACCAAAAAAAAAAAATAGAAAAAAGTAGAAAAAAAAGAAAGAAAGTGAGACCAGACCATCTAACAAAACGGAATAAATTTAATAAAGTCGACCACTTTGGAACCCTTGTATATGCCGGTTGTGTTGACCTAGAGTTAATATTATCGACCACTGGTTCCCTTGTATATGCCAGTGTGTTGGTATTAGTCAGACTAGTATCTCAGTCCATTAGGATAGGTTCATTTTGGCGGAGGCCTTGAGGCCAGAATATGGGAAACACCAATCACTTAGTAAACATCAAAACCATCTATGTTTTTCTCTATATCCATCTTCTTGATCTATCCATGTGATTAGTTTTGACTCGGGTATTGATGTCCATAGTGAGACTATCCGAGTAGAGCTCGTGACTTATATATGAATTTTAGTATGCTTGAGTGAAAACTCGTGTACAACAATTGGAATTTCGCATCGTGGTACTTCCTCCCGTAATCAATAAGTATGCCAACCAAGGAGATTTTTAGTGCCTTCCAAGGTTCGCGTAGATAGTTAGGGTCCTGGAGTAAAGGTTTTGTGGGTACACCTGTAAACCCTCCCGAGACTATAACTCGGCCACTAGGGCTACCTAGGGGTTTAAAGGCTTATTGCATACGCTAAATGCAATCGACGATGCCTCGCGACAGGTGAGTTAGGATTTTATTTTTATTTTTGCTCGAGGACTAGCAAATAATAGGTTTGGGGGTATTTGATAGACACATTTTTGTGTCTAATTTGTCTCGATTCTATATATTGATAGTGATCATTTTTGTACTTATTATGGTGTTTTATGTGTGTGTAGGTATTTTTGGTCAATAAACATTTTTGGAAAAATTGGCTCGAAAAGTTGCGCCCGGAGGACATTTACTATTCGGACTCTCACTACGGATAAGGGGTACCCAAATTACTAAGGGGCACCCTGAGGACACCCCTAAGGCACTTGCTATCGGCACCCCATCAGAGGATAGGGGGAGGTCATCTTCAACATTTCAAATGGAAATTTTGGCGGGAAAATAGTTTGCAACACGTGCATTTAGGGTCGGAGTTTTGAGCGATTTCCATGGAGATTCAATGGCTTATTTTCGTTGGGATGGACCTGTTAGAGCCTAACAGGGTTGTGTGTATGTTTGGATTGAGTGTTTTGGGCTGGACAACCGTGTTGGAGTGAAACAGGGGAGGAGCATTATTATCGGGATTTTTCTTAATTATATACATGGGGATTACGTGTAGATAAGAATAGAATATCTTCTGCTTTATTTGATACCATCGTTCGAGAGATTTTGGACGTCGATTTAATCGAAAGACGCGTAGAGAAGATTCATAAAAGGAAATATCCGAGACTTAATGTGGAAGAAAAAAAAGGGATTGAATCGAGTTATCTTTAGGTCTTTGCCTATATATAGGTTGTTTGAGAGTCAAGAAGAGGTTTACGCAAACTTTGGGGAGGTTTAGAACAACACAGAGAACAAAATAAAGAGTTTCGAGAGAATCGAGTTCTCTCATTTGCAACAGGAAGAACACGAAGAACAATAGGCTTTCAAAGACATCGTTCTACGGGTCTTAGATTCAAGCGACAAATCAACAATAAATAAGTCGGTCTCTGTAACGGTCCATTGTAACAGCTTCTTTGTAACGCCATTGCAGCGTTGCAAGTAGTCTGTTTTATTAATTTCCAACCTTTTAATCATCTTTTGAGCCATAAACACATATTTTGAGATCATGATTAATATGAGGAGCTAAACCCCATTGCTGAGGCGATAGAGGAAGCTATTTTTCCAACAAAAAGTGGTATATTTTATTTTATTTATTTATTTGCAATTATTATATGATTATTTGCCTCGATTGAAAATTGTTTGAATGATTCTTGTTAAGCAATTGTGATTTCTTTTGATAGAGCATGCTTGGACTTAGGTTTTTGATGTTCTATGCTTCGGATTTACACTTGTTATTTTGAGAATCTACTTGTTGCAATAGTTTAGAATCAACTTGAATGAGAAAATTGCATGAATATAAATATTGGATTAAATCACTTTGAACTTGGAAAATAGTGGAATCTTAGTCTCAGTGTTTCTTTTAATATTGATAACATCTTTTTCAGAGTTTGCTATAATTTTTAGTGAGTTTTCTATTTTTGTTTTGAATTTGAGTCTAAAAAAAATCCTTCACAAGTCTGAGAGGAACGACATCTTACTTACCACTTTCTACAACAACATAAAAATCACATCAAAAGGCTTGTTATACATGCTAAGTTTGACCGTAGCCTCGACGATACGGAGTTTTTTGTATGTTTAAGAATTGGTTTAGTTTGATTTGATCGAGGACTAGCAAAGTCCAAGTGTGGGGGAATTTGATAGGTGTTGTGAACGCCTTGATATTTATCTATTGTTTATGCTTTCTTTGCGAGTTTTCGTGTGAATTATGTATCTTATGTTTCCTTTTGAGTGTTTAGGTATTTTGGAGTCATTCGGAGCAAAAGAAGGAGAAAACGACAATTTGTAGTGTAATGAGCAAAAAGGTCAATTCACAAACGAGTGATACTTGGAACCACCTAAAGTTATGCACCAAAAGAGGTGAATAATGTAGTGTCAGTTCCCCAGAACTGAAAGTTGAGTTAAACAAAGATTTAATCTGTCGGTTATTCGGAACCGACAAGCATAATATTTCCGGATTGCCCTTATCAGCAACTGGGTGCCGATAGCAACTTCTTTTCCTACACGCTCTACTATTCAGACAGAATCGTTTTTCTCTCATTCTTCTTGGAGGCTGCTGTGTGTCTAAGAGTCACAAAAATTCAGAGATAAGAATGGGTTTTGAGTTCGAGCAGTTGCAGATTGATGCAAAGAAATTGTTGAGGATTTGACATTGATGGCTAAGCAGATACAGTTGGATTTGTTGCTACCAAGATGTATCTGAGGTCGTGAAGGAGATGGGTTTTGTAGGTAGAATCTGAGAGTTTAAGGAAGTTAGGGTTTAGAGTTGTATTTGCAATTGATCTGTGAAGACGAATTTCAGGTCGAAATCAGTGAAGATGATGTACTTCCGTTGATTGGTGGCTGCTCAGATGGGAACTGGTGGTTTAATGGGATTTGAATTGAAGAAGGAGAAGAAAAACTAAATCGGAATCTGATATTGATGATTGTTGCTGTTCAGAAGATGGGTCTATGGTGGATGGATCAGATGAGGTTTGAACAACAGTTTTGATGCCGAGAGAAGATAAATTGAAGGGTTTGGCTACATCCGAAGTCAAGAAGGAAATACAGATGGGGTTGTTTATGGAATTGAAATCTGATTCAGATGGATATGGATTTGTGGTGTTTCTGAGATGGCCATAGAATTTTGTAATTGCAGGAAATCCCACACTACACCCCTCACTAGAATTTACTCAACTAATCCATTTGAAGATAAATAACTATAGATTTTATTGATTATTTTCTTGAAATGTTTACAAAGGATAATAGAACAGAGCCAAAGAAATTACAATCACTCTAATTTTCTCTCTCCTAATGACTTGCTTAACAATTCAAAAAAGAACTCTCTCTATAACAGAGTTACTCACCCCTTTATATAGGGTAGTACACAGTGGATGACAGCTAAGCTGTCCTTTATTTTCGGGAATAACTCGCGAAGTGTCGCAAGTGTATAAGTGTTCATCCTCGCGACACTCTTAACCTTCGCCAGATTTTCACATCTTCCTCGTGTTCTGGCTGTCGTCATCCATTGCGTCATTTATTTTACTTCCCCGCGACTCCTTCGTGATGCTGTCGTTTATTACTCTCGCGAAGTATTGAGGTTGCGATATTCTGATCCTACATCTTGCCTCTTCTCATGTCTTCTCTGCGAAGAAGAGAATGTCATGAGAACTAACATTTTGAAATGTCGCAACCGTTTGTTTTCTATCCATTTTTTTACCGATAAGATTCCGTGAATTTAGGAATGACTGTTTACACATATCTAAAATTTCACTTTTTACCGGCACATTTAATGTTATCCGGTTACTTTTTTCCCATCTATTTAAAGGAGAGTTCCTTATGAAAATTCTTCTTTTCTTTTACTTCATCTTCTTTATTGTCTGCAACTTTTCTCTGCCGTTTTCCTTCATCGTCTTCTTCATCGTCTTTCTGCTACAACTCTTCTGCTACTGTTTCTATGGCATCATAGTCTGTTGATTTTGCTAATTTTGATTATTTCATGATTGATCTTTCTTATTGAAGTCTTTTATTTGGATACTATTCCTCTTTTAATGTTTCTCTTGCCATTTTTGTTTCAGCAAGGACAAATCTATCACCAAAGTCACTGTTACGAATCCTAGTGTTTCCATGGGTTCGCAACCGAAATCCTTTGCCTCTAAAAGAAAGCCTGCGAATAATAAGGTATTTAAGAAACATTTACTCTTTTAATAACAATATTGTTGCCTCTGTTTCTTATTTAGCTTGTAATTCGCAGGATGCTGATAAATCCCCCAAGAAGCCTCGCCCTTCTAAACCTGTTGCGCCTCCTGTTTATTTTCCTGGGTTTAAGCTTGCTGTTTCTCCTACACTACCTTCGCAGGATAATTCATCTTCTCTAGCGATTTCTTTGCAAGATAAACCAATTCCTTCCTCTCATGATGACCCACCTTCTCATGCGAGGATCTCGCATGATGAATCAATCCCTGAATTTCCCGTTAATGAAATTCTTCAAAATGAACCTCTCCACTTTTACCCTTAATACCTCTACTTCGCCCCCACTTGTTAATCAGGTTCCTTTAACTGGCATTCTTATGACTAAATATGATTCAACCTTTCCCTCTTCCTCCATCATTTCCTCTTCCTCTGGATCTATCTCTCTTAATAAAGAAAACTTGGAAGGGATAGATGTAGCTTTTAAAGTTTTATCGGATACCATGAATGATGTTAAGAAAATTTCCACTGATCCTATCAGATCTAGTGTTTATGAATCCTTGAGTAAGTATTTTGGTTCTGATACCATGTCGCGAGCATCCTTGGAACAAGAAATTAAGACCTTGAAGAATAGCCTTCATAATACTTCATTTGGATCGTGACAATCTTCGCAGGAAGAATGAAGAACTAAAAGGTATCATTTCCTCCCCATTTTTTTTTTTTTTTTTTTTGAAGACTTTGTTCGCCTTTCAATCTTTGAATCAGAAACGTAAAATGGAGATATATCAAGTGGAATCTATCGTGGAAGAAACTCGAACGGAAAGAGATGCTTGGATGGAGCAATATAACCGATTAGATAACCTCCATACATATTCTCATTTACCAGGATAAATAATCTAACCCAAGAAAACGCCTACTTAGTCCAGAAGCAAGAATTATTAAGTAACGAATTGTCGCATCTCTCATATTCTTTGACTAAATCTAATTTGGAGTTGGAAACCTTATCAGATGAAAATGGAACTTTGTCTCAAGAGAAGCGAGCTTTGTTGGACAAGGTGGCGATATCCTCGCAACAACTTGATGTTTGTCGAAAAGCACTGAATAAGCAAGGACAATCTATCTGCTCATTGAAAAATAAACTCAAAGAAACCACTACCGAAAGAGATAAGCTTATTCAGGGTAGAATAACTCTAAGTGTGAAAACAAACCAACTCAAGGATGAATATACCAAGTTAAAAGAATCTCATTCCTCCCTTGCGAAGGAAAATAATTTACTGATTTCTAATGAAAAAAGCTTGCGTTCTCGGTTAAAAGGTCTTGTCGGTGATGGTTTTGATAATGCCATGGATCATTTGGAGAATAGTTGCTTGTCCCTGACCCAACATCTTATCTCGCAAAAGGAAGGTAGTCATAAAATTTGTTGCCTCTTCCGCCGTTTTCCTTTACTAATTTCTTACATTACTTTTTATCTCGTAAATCTCTTTGTTCTTCTTTATTTTCTGAGAATCCGAGAAAGACCTTCGCTCCTCTCTGTCTACTTTGGAATCCGCCCATGCCAAGATTCGCAAGGAAAATGCAACACTTGTCGCTACTCTTGCCCATTCTCGTGATCGTGTCCATAAGAAAGCTTAATTATCTTGGCCATCTTAAAGATATCCAAAGTAGGAATCAATGAAGGCACTTCTTCGTCAATTTCATCCCAAAGTCAAGTTTTTGTGAATGAGATCTTACTTTCTAAATCCCTTGACCCTGTCTCTATTGAACCTTTGGAAGTTGAAGATGATGAAGTTCCTAATTCTCCTGATAGTGATTACGATTATGAAAGCTGCGAAGATCTCACGAACAATGAAATTGTCGATAACAATCCAAATGAAAAAAATTTCGATGAAAATCCTCCAATGGCGAAGGTGAAGTGATAAAATTGTTGAAGAACATTTATCATCTCCTGTTGTCGAGAACGCTGATGTAGAAAATTAAGCTATTTTTGTAATTTTACATCTTCCAGTCTCTTTATCTGTATGACTTTTTGCATAAGATGTTTTTCAATTTCTGTTGAAGTATTCTTTTTGATTGGAAAAACTAAATCCCTTGGTGAATAATCCCTTATTTTCTCTTTCTATCTCATTTTAGATTTGCAATTCTAATCTCGCAAGCATGTTCGCTTACCTTTATTTATGTTGAAATTTATCTTTGCGACAAGATCGCAGGATATCTTCACAAATGAAGAAATCTATTGATGTTGTCTTATCATTGATTGTGTGGTCTTATTTTGCCTTCCTAATTAAAGGTCTTATTTCGCCACCCCTCGTTGCGACAAGATCGCAGGACGTCTTTACATTTTCATGTAATGACCCATTGACCTTGTCTTATCATTTCTTAAGTATTTTTGCCTCTGCAGGAAATGTTATTTGCGACAATATGACAGGCTTAAATACTCTTGCGAATGTAAAATGTAGGAAATACCAATTGGTGCTAGAAATAATATATTAGGGAGAGTCTAGTCCTATTGACCCAGTCAACTATCTGTTTGGTCCTTTTTGGTAAAATAAATTATAGTTTGGTCCTAAAAATTATCATTTGGTCCTAGGATGATGTCATGGATGATGTAAATTTCACCTTGTAAGGACAAAACTATCCTTTTGGGACCATATATATAGAAAAACCCTAGAAAATATCTTTATTTTCAGATTCACATTCTCTCTCTCTTTTTTTTTCATTTTGTTCTTCCTGATGTTGTAACAATGGTGTGGGATGAAGATGAAGACGAACTGATGTTGGTGATAATTAATACATATGTTTCTTGATCTGTAGACGATGAATATGATCATTGTTGCTATTGTTGATATGTTTCTTTTTCTCTATAATATCTTGATCTGTTTTTCAAATCTAGATCTGTGATATGTTGTTGCTGCTGCTGGTGTTGAAGACGACGACGAAGAAGATGAAGATGAAGATGTTGCTGCTGGTGTTGAAGACGACGACGAAGATGTTTGTTGTTGTTGCTGCTGGTGTTGAAGACATCCAAGAAAATGAGATGAATATGATGAATACGATGTTGTTGCTGCTGTTGAAGACGTCGAAGAAGATGAAGATGATGTTGCTGATGTTTTATATGGACTTCATTCCAGAAATGAAGTCTATTTTTATATGGACTTCATCTTAGGTTTTATATGGACTTCATTCTTGGAATGAAGTCTGTTTTTCTTAAGTTTTTATATGGACTTCATTCCAGAAATGAAGTCTGTTTTTCTTAGGTTTTATATGGACTTCATTCCTGGAATGAAGTCTGTTTTTCTTAGGTTTTTATATGGACTTCATTTCTGGAGTGAAGTCTGTTTTTCTTAGGTTTTATATGGACTTCATTCTTGGAATGAAGTCTGTTTTTCTTAAGTTTTTATATGGACTTCATTCCATAAATGAAGTCTGTTTTTCTTAGGTTTTATATGGACTTCATTCCTGGAATGAAGTCTGTTTTTCTTAGGTTTTTATATGGACTTCATTCCATAAATGAAGTCTGTATTTTCTTAGGTTTTTATATGGACTTAATTCTTGGAATGAAGTTTGGTTGTATATGTTTTATATGGACTTCATTTATGGAATGAAGTCTGGTTTGTATAGGTTTTTATATGGACTTCATTTCCGGAATGAAGTCTGGTTTGTATAGGTTTTGATATGAAGGAAAAAAAAGGTTTTATATGGACTTCATTTCTGGAATAAAGTCCGGTTTGTATATGTTGTTATATGAAATTCATTTCGGAATGAACTGATACAAAAATGAGTAAAAATTAACATGGAAGGGTACTTTTGTCCATTACGTATTTTTAAATAATTATGGACCAAACAAGAAAAGGCGTTTGACCAAAGGACTAAACAGACATGGGCCCACCTATAAAAGAACCAAACGATATTTTTCCCATGTAAAATCCCATGAAATTGCCGTCTTCGCGACGAAATCGCAGGACGTCTTTACATTTTCATGCAAAAACCCATTGATCTCGTCTTATCCTTGCGTTAGTATTATTGCCTCTACAGGATCATCGCACAAATATGACAAGCCTAAATTTCCTTGCGAAAATAAAGCCTCATTACATTTGCGTCTTTTGACACTTATCGCCTCCCTAATGGAGGGTGCGCCCTTATCTTCTCCCCTGGTTGCCCCCTTCAAGGAGGCGTACATCGCCATACAAGAGTAGCTCCTCCCATCCGGTCTTAACAACAACTGCTTGTTTTCGCAGCCTCTTATACCTTATACCTATATGGTTTATGGTTACGAGACCGCACCCTAAGTGGAGTTTTCTTCGGGCCGAAAGATATACCAAGACTTGCCAAGAATGGCCGAGACACTTCAAATGCCCTGTGCACTCTTGGCTCAACCGTGTACCCCGGCGCCTTGAGCATACGCGACTCCTTGGAAGATACCCTCGGGCGTCCAAACTGTGGTATAACCTTATATATATAGTTGGAAATCCAAGGTATCTCTCCGGGATAGGCTTTCATGGGCCCCAAATCTCCATGACCCAGGTTAGGGAGCGGTGTAACCTTTCCCCCGAGCCATGTCAAGAGATACCCCTTATATGACATACTTTAGGTCTTACATTTGCCTCTTGCGAAATATCATTCGCGAACTAGGGTGTACGCCATAAAGGTTCGTCCCATTCACTCACTCTATTATTTTGTCAATTCATTCAATCATTCATTTTCGGTAATGTATTGTTTGCATGAGACATTCGCACAATCTTTCTCTATTTTATTCAACTTCGCAATCATTCGTCGCAAAAACATTTCATCCAAATTCATTTCATTTCCTCCATCTTTTATGGGTAATACTTTGAGATACAACCTATTCCATGGTCTATCCAATCTCTGTCTACATCTTTCCCTTCAGGATCCATTAATCTATATGCCCCGTGCCAACTATTTCCTTAATGATATAAGGTCCATCCCATTTTCTTGCCAACTTGCCACCACTTTCACGCTGATATATTGGTGTCTCTCGCAGCACAGAGATATCCTGGTTGAAATTCACGTATCTTGACACGTTTGTTATATTCTCTCGCCAATCTTCGCTGATAATTCTCCATATGTTGTAGTGCTCTCTCTCTTTTTCTTCTAATTCATCTAATTTGATTAAAATATTACCCGCACTAAGATTTTTCTCCCAAGCTTCTTTCTTTGTTGTTGGAATCATAACTTCTGTTGGGAGTACAGCTTCAACCCCATATGTTAAACAAAAAGGTGACATTCCCGTAGCTTCTCTCCCGGTTGTATTATAAGCCCATACCGCATTGTGCACTTGTTCGCACCATCCTTTATTGTATCCTTCTAACTTCTTCTTCAATATGTCTCGCAATTGTTTTATTTGTCACTTCGCTCGGCCATTAGCTTGCGGGTATAGAGGAGTTGATTTTCCACATCGTATAAAATGCATTAAGCAAAGAATTCTATATTTTGTCCTTCAAATCTGTTTCCCATTGTCGATACCAACCTGTGGCCGAATCTCAAATCTCGCATATATTGTTTTCAAATATGAAAGTAAAAACATCTTTATCGCGAATGTGTTGTACCTCTTTCACCTCCGCCCATTTTGTGAAATAATCAGAGCGACAATTAGATATCTTCTGTCTCCGTTCCTAGTAGGAATGGTCCCACAATATCTAAGCCCCATTTTCCAAAAGGCCACACACTTGTTGAAGAATTTAATGGCGCTCCCGGTGCATGTATCTTCTTCCCATGCCTTTGGCAATCTTCGCAACGCCTTGATATTTATTTCGCGTCCTCATGTATATACGGCCAGTAATAGCCCTGCATTTTTGCTTTATGTGCTAAAGATCTTCCACCACTATGATTACCAGCATCCCCGCAATGCAACATCTTCAATATGGTTTCTCCTTCCTTCCTTGTTACACATCTGAATGAAGGTCCATTAAAAGATCGTCGGTATAGTACTCCATCTCTTAATTCATAATTTGTTGCACGGCTTTTTAATTTGTGTGCCTCTAATCTATTTCTTGGTGTTTCCCTTTCATCGTGTATGCATGAAGTTCTGCTCTCCAATCTTCTTCGCAAAGTGTTTGTGTTCCATCTTCTATTAGCATTACATCTGTTTCCGCTCTTCTTCTTTATTAATTGACGGTGTTAAAAGTGTTTGTATTTTTATATTTCTCGTGATCGGATCTGTCATCATACTTGATATAAAGGCAAAAGCATCTCATGAGTCTATTATTTCTCCTTGATATATGTCTCCATTTTATTCTCAGATTCGCATCGACGACTCGTCAACAAGTTTCTTATACTTTTGCAAAGATGGTTCATTTGTAGTATATTCCTCTTTTATTTGGCGAATAGCCAATTGCGAATCACTGGTAATCCTCACATTTTCCAATTTCATTTCTATTGTGAATCGCAAAGCATGTATTATAGCTTCATATTCTGTTTCATTATTGGTTGACGCAAACTCCAATCTGAAAGAAAAAGCTATTTTATTGCCTTCTGGCGATATCACAACAATTCCAACCCCATTACCTTCTCCATTGGATGACCCATCTACTAATATTTCCCATCTATTTGGCTCAGTTAACAAGTCTTTTGGATCTCCATGTTCTTCTTCTACGTCCATCATTTCTTCCACTGGTTCATCCTCTTCCAAAGGAAATTCTGCTAGAAAGTCTGCGACAACTTGTGATTTTGGTGAAGATAATATTTCGTATTTGAGCTTGCAATGACTTATTTGAGCATTCCATCTCTCAACTCTTCCCGATCTTTTGAATTTTTCATTACTCGATTCGATTGGTATTTTTGTCACTACCTTAACAATGTGCGCTTGAAAGTATATGCGAAGTTTAAATGTTGCGTAAACTAATGCCAAGATTAGTTTTTCATTTTTTGAGTAATTCCTTTCATGCGGCATTGAAAGTTTTTCGATGTAATAGATTGGTTTCTCTACCCAAGGTCCATTCGCAGAATATCGCACTTAATGCATGCGAGGTCGTCGCAAGATAGATCAATAATTCTTCTCCCGGTTCTCGCTTTTGCAAAATTGATATATCCATTAAATGTTCCTTTATTCCTTGTAAGGCTTTTCACACTCATCTGTCCATCTAAACTTTGATCCCTTTTGAGGATGTTGAAAAAGTGCTTGCATTTATCGGATGATCGCGAGATGAACCTTCCTAGCGAAGCTAGTAACCCATTTAACTTCTGAACATCTTTTACTGTCGCAGGTGTTGGCATATCGCGAACTGCTTGTACTTTCTATGGGTCGACTTGGATTCCTTCTTTTGATACGATGTAACCTAAAATTTTTCCAGATGCAACTCCAAAGGTGCATTTTTCTGGATTTACTTTGATGTTGAAATGTCTCATTTGTTCAAAAATTTCTTTCAGATCCTGTATGTGGTTTTTTGCTTTCTTACTTTTTATTAACATATCATCTACATATACCTCTAATGTTTTGTGTATCCATCTCCCGAACACCTTTTCTACCATCCTTTGGTATGTTGCTCCGAGCATTTAAAAAACCAAAACGGCATTTTTGTATAACAAAGATAATCCTCTTGGAGCGAAGAAAGCAAGATGTTCTTGATCTTCTTCGGCGAGAGGAATTTGATTGTAACCTTTATATCCATCAAGAGATGATATCCTTTCGTTTTCTGCCCGCCGCTTCAACCAATTGCGGAATATCTCAGTAATCTTAGTTATCTTTAGGACAAGCTTTGTTTAGATCGGTAAAATCTATACAAATTCTTATCCCTTTTTTCTTCTTTGGGACTATAACCATATTTGCTATCCATTCGGGATATTTTGCTTGTCTAATGATTCCGCATCTAGCATTTTCTCGCAATTCTTCTTCTATTTGAGGATGATATGTTTGTTGCGATCTTTCTAATTCTTTGTTTGAATGGTTTTACATTTCGTCAATTTCCAATTTATGGCAAGCCACGAGATGGATCTATACTGCATTTCATCCATATCCCACGCGAAAATATCTTTATAATCTAGAAGCAAATCAATAGTTCTTCTTTCTTCATCTACTTCCATTTTAGTCCCAATTTTTAACATCTTGGGCTCTTCTTGATTCCAACATTCACTTCTTTTGTTTGTTCTCACTGCGATATAGCTAGCTTTCGGTTCTCCCATAGGGGTTGGTTCTTTCATTTCCTTATCTGCGAGATTGCGCTAGGTATTCTTTTTCCTTCTTTTGCTCTTATCATGTAAATTTTAAATTCTTCTTCTTTTTTAGTTGCTTTTACCATCTTCTTGCGATCTTTTCGCTTCTTCACTGCGTTCTTCATAATGCTTTACTTCGTCTTGATGATATATTCTCCCTTTATCAATATCTCCTCCGATTTCACCAATTCCAGTTGGCATAGGAAACTTGATACATCGATGAAATGTTAACGCTACAGCCTTAATTGCATGTACCCATGGCCTCCCTAACAACACGTTGTATGGCGATTCCATATCCATTACACTCAATGTCACCCGTGTTTCAATTTCTCCAGCGAGCATTGTAATTTTACCTCTCCTTTAGGTTTTGTTATAGATTTACCAAAACCATGGATATAATACTTATTTGGGAAATCATTTCTTCATCTTTATATCCTAATTTTTTGTAAGTATGGTAAAACATGATGCTCACCAAACTCCCGTATCCACCAAAGTTCTATTTATCGCCCATTCTTCCGCCGCTTTTTGCCTCTGTTCTTCTCCATTTTTGCATGCATTTATTGTGATCACTAATGGGGATATATGGCTCAAACCCTCTTTAGGTACCTCTCTTCTTTGTGAATGTTATTTTCTCGCTTTTCCCACTCTTTCAAAGACGATGTCTTCTCCCATCTATAATCTTCTTTCCTTCAAAATCTCGTTTATGTATTCTTCCTCTGATGTTTTCATGAAATTCATTAATCATTGCTTTTGTAATTGTACTGTACTCCGTATTTTCATCATATTCCTTGTTTTTTAACTTCTCTCCCTCATCTGATTTAACATTCTTCTCAATCATTTTCTTGATTCGAATAATTTTGATTGCAATCTTTTATCTTCAATCCTGTTTCAGTCCCTGTTTCTAGCGCATATGTAGTTGTAGGAAATCCCACACTACACCCCTCACTAGAATTTACTCAACTAATCCATTTGAAGATGAATAACTATAGATTTTATTGATTATTTTCTTGAAATGTTTACAAAGGAAGATAGAACAGAGCCAAAGAAATTACAATCACTCTAATTTTCTCTCTCCTAATGACTTGCTTAACAATTCAAAAAAGAACTCTCTCTATAACAGACTTACTCACCCCTTTATATAGGGTAGTACACAGTGGATGACAGCTAAGTTGTCCTTTATTTTCGGGAATAACTCGCGAAGTGTCGCAAGTGTATAAGTGTTCATCCTCGCGACACTCTTAACCTTCGCCAGATTTTCACATCTTCCTCGTGTTCTGGCTGTCGTCATCTATTGCGTCATTTATTTTACTTCCCCGCAACTCCTTCGTGATGCTGTCGTTTATTACTCTCGCGAAGTATTGAGTTTGCGATATTCTGATCCTACAAATTTGAAGTTGTATGAGTCTCAGGAAGAACATTGAAGCATCAATGGAGAGATTGAAGTTCTGTGGCAGAATCAGTTGCATTGCAGTTGCAATTGCAGTGAACAAGAAGGAATACATGGTAAGAATCTAAAGCTAAATAATGGAATGTGTAGTATCCAGGGAATGGAGAATAGTTACAGGGAAACTGTGGTGCTATATTGCAGCTGCAGTTGGATGCGATGCTGGTGGTTTGGCTTTGATGAAGCTGCTGGTATTGGTGTGAAATGGCCTGAGCTGGTATTGATGGTGCTGCGACTGAGAGCGTGAGGTTGATTGATTCATATATGTAGCCTGGCATATGGAAGAAGATGGTGGTTGTTCTCTGTAGATGTATGTTAGGTTTACAGGGTATGATGTCTCCGATGTTGAGAGTGTGCAGCTGGAAGAGGAAATGGTTCTGGTGATGCTTAGCAGGAAAGTGTTGCTTTGGTGATGGCGCTGAAGGTTCAGGTGGTGCTATGGTCTTGTGGTTCAGATAGGCAGGATTAATGAGAGGTGTTATTGGTTGAAGTGTTGGTGAGCTACAGAATTGGAGCTGCAGCCAATGGATAGAAGGAATGACTTCAGGTTATGACCAGAGCTTACAAGGCTGAAAGAATATATGTTGTTGCTGCAGATAAGAGCATTGGAATGATGGGTTTGTCTTATGGTTTGAATGGCTTGAGACAGAGCCGTACACTGATATTGGATCTGTGATGATGCTGAGACAGTGCTGGTGCTGTGCAACAGATGTGATTCTACCAAGGATTGTTACAGTTATAGGATCATGGAGCTGAAGAAATGGTTGCACTTGTGTTGTGGATTTGTATTAGAGAAGAATGGATTTGGTGCTTGCTGCCATCGGAAGAAAGAACGGTCAGTTTTACCAGAACTAACAATTAAGATAAAATTAGGTTGTCAGTTCCATGAGACTGACAAGCCAGATATTAATTGGGCTTAACATATTGTGGTCTGGTTGGAGCGGACAGTTTTGGCAGAGTTGCTCAGGGCTTTGAAGACCTAGTTTTGGAAAGAGGAAAGGTTACAAAAAGAAAAATCTTCTTCTTTTGGAGAGAACGTATTTTTTGTACTTGGAGTTTTGGAGAGCGGCGACTAGGTTTTGCTTTCATTTGTTTTTCATCTTCTTCATTTCATTATTTATTATGATTATGATGAACTCAAAAGCTATGAGTAGCTAAATAACATATTATTGGTTATGGGATAAAGTGGATTTCACAACATGATATTTGATTCAATGCATTAGTTTTGTCTCAACTTTATTGTTTATGATTCATGGTTTATATTGTCATATGATTTGAATACTTGTTAGGTTGAGTCCGGAATCAATTCGATTTGCATTCATTTCTAAAGCTATATTAGGGTTTTCAATACGAAAAAGTTGTTTATCCCTGATTCTAAGTAGCATAATTATGGGTAGTGATTGTAGTGATATATCCTACTAGTCACAAATGAATCATAACCTTGGTTAAATTGAATTAGTGCTTTTACACGTTTGATTGCATTGATTATTCCTATTCCATAGAACTTAGTGCTTTTAGGGAGTTAAACTTAATTGTGCTTTTACACTTTAGGTTGCTTTCTAGGAAGAATTCACATATGCATCTTTTAATGTGGTTGTGATGAAATCAGGGAATTAGCGGGATATACTTGCGATCAAGGTATCCTAGGACTTTTAGTAAATGAGAGATTAAAATTCCAATTCTAGTCATTGATGAAAATACATGTTTGTGAATGATACTATCCTGTGACCAATATCTTCTCCTTATTGATTATTCCATTTATTTTATTGCTTTCAATTATTTTTATTGCTTTGGTTAAACAAAAATCCCCCCTTTGGTTACTAAGAGACTGAAATTTTATAACAACAAAAGCCTCTTTGTGGGAACGAACTCTTACCACGTACTTCATTTATATTTAGTAGAGTGAGAAAGTGAAATTATTTTTGACGCATACTACAACGATCACTAATCTAGCTCCCATCTACAACCATAATCTTAAATGTTTGGATTATGATAAAACCATGAAGTGTAGTAGTTAGTAGAAATTATAATGTTTAGTTATAAGTTTCCTGGTTAATAGTGCTTGTTAGAGCATAGCTCGGTTGAACCCACCAAGCGTTGGTATGTCAAGTTTGGTTGTCATATTTTAGTGAACCAAAACTCATTTCAAGATTTGCTTGATTATGTGCTAGAGTCAAATTCATATAGGTTAGCTTGAAATTATTAGGATATGAGACATTAAAAGTATTGCGAAGACTTGAAGAAGTGAAGAAGTGAAGAAGTGAGGAAGTAAGGAGCTACAACGACAACATCATCCTTCCACTTGAGGTTAGTGATATTTGACTTGAACTGTTTCATTCCCTAACGTATCTTTTAAGTCGTGCATATTGAAAACATAACTGCGAAGCATGAATGTATAACGCTTATGTTTTGAACTTCGTATATAAGACATCGACATAATCGTTTGAATGCTATTGTGATTATGTATGAGTATGAGGTCAAGATTTCATCCTATGAAACAATGTTTTACATTAGTTTAAAGGAAGTAAATTCATGAACTTGTTTCGAGAATCGAAAGGGAAATCGCTAGGCTTATTGGTATTGTTATTCATTGCATATCTTTTGAACTACCAATATGTGTGATTAGTATAACCGCTCATGACTTGTTTATTTTCTTGGTAAAACTATTCACAAGGCCTGACTTTTGTATTGGTATGACTTTTATTAGTGAAATCAATCTTAAGTAATCACCTGAGATGGTATGATCGATTTAGTGTTATTGGTATGACCAACTCTAGGCAAAGGGGAACCGGTCCTACGAAGAGGTGCAACCGATCACAAGAGGGAATCGATCCTTGTAAGAGGTGCAACACGTTTTTAGTAGATGGAGGAACCGATCCTATGAACATATGCAACAAGTTTTTAGTGAAAGGGGAACCGATCCTATGGACATGTGCAAAGAAATACAAGTAGTTACCATAAGTATGTGGGGAACCGATCCTAGTACCTAGTCATTTAATTTTTGGAAAGCTAGTGTGACTATGCACAAAGACTCACATGGAGGTAGAACCGAAACATATTTTGGTAGAACCGTGAAACCCATGATTTGTGATTGAGTGTTCTTAATCAATCACATAGTTCTTGAAAGTCAGATAAACCAATTCTAAACTTGTTTGGAAGTGTGGCAAATCGGTTTCAAGATTTTAAGTATGAAAGAGGACTAACAAGGTAAAGATGTCGACATACTTTGAATATGTGCAGTAACGCTTATCTTTTATTGTTCAAAGATATTCCTTAATAGCTAAAAGGAAAATCCCGGATCGAAAGATAAGTTGAGAATCTTTTACTTAAGGTTTTTAATTTTATTTTTGGAAAATGAAAATTGGTAATTTATATTTACTAATTGGAGATTTTCTAAGAGATTTTCGGTCAATTTTTAGACAAAGCATTTCCAGGAATTATGGAAACCGAATCTGGAGTATATTGCATATCTTGAGAATATTTTCGGTTTTGGAAATTCCTTGGTGTCCAAACTTCCTTGTCTATAAATACCAAAGTTTGCATTACTAGCAAACTAATCCTCAGAGCCAGTAAAACTACCTAGTTGTGTTGTTATTGGTAGAGCCGCCTATTCGGAGAGGAAAGTAACCTAATTAGGAGAAATCTCTTACGGCCTCTCAGTTTAAATACTTCTTTGAGATTGAGAATCTCTATTAGTACCATTGGTGGGAAACTAGATAATTGCGGTTTATTATTGATTTTCGATTGATTTGATTGACTAACGGTTGTTGAACTTTGATTGCACCTAGTTTTTATGCTTAAGAATCTTCTCTTCTGATATAAGATTCACTCAAACTAGATTGAAGTTTCGACGGGGATCTTTAGACTGTTTGTAGATATAAAGACATCTTGTGATAATCCATTGTTAACAGACTCCGTTATGTGCGTGATTGATTACAAGAGATTCAAGTTGATTGTGTGCAGGTTTTTATTGAAGATCTAAGAAGATTTGAAGACAAAGAAGACTTTGAAGATTTCTGATTTGGGTTCATAATCTTTGGTATGCACAATACTTGTTTCGGTTAAAGAGGATCCAACTATAATCAGTTTATCCTAGTGGTAGATTGGATTGATTAGTTGAGTAGATCGGCATCAATACGTTTCCTTGTGATTAAAAGTATTGATTACTTCGGTAATTATTAGTAGATATATCTAAGGACCTGACAAAGAAGTTTATTGAGATAAACGGAATAGCCTTTTGTCGAACTCACATCACTTGGTTGAAAATAGTTGCTACCAAACAGATTTGTTGTTTCTTTACTATTTGGAATACGAACCAAAGGAATTTTTCCAAGTACGTGACTTATTACAAGTTGGAGGCGTGGGAATACAGACGGAACTAGGTGAACTATAGGTTTAGTTGCTTGGTCTCAACTATACAAAGTTGGTTTGATTTTGTATAGCGGCTTAATCCTGAGAGTATTCAATTCTGGACAAGGTCCCGGGGTTTTTCTGCATTTGCGGTTTCCTCGTTAACAAATCTTGCTATGTCTTTTACTTTTCTATTTCCGCAATTATAATTGTTTTTATTATAATTAGAAGTAAAATACACAAACGTTAATTCCTATTTACTTGATAGTAATCCTATTGTGTTTGGTTAAGTCCGAACCTCTTATCAATCTCGTATCCATAGACGATCACACGAAGTGTGAACCGATTAGTTGTATTGTCTCGACTCAGTCCATAGACAATCACTTTCGGCGAAAGGACCTATAGGTGAAAAAGTTTTAGATTGAGGTATATTTGGGTACCCTCGTCTTTTCAATTGGTATGAGAGCAGGCAAACACGAAAAGATCTAACAATCTTTGTTTGGTGCAATCCAACCTATAAGAAATTGAATCCATGTCTGGTTCAGTTAACATGTGTCAAGATAATAAGAATAATATCTCAGGAAAGGTTAATGGAAATTGGTCTCGTAAGTCTTTTCGAAAATCAAAAAAGTCTATGACTGATAACTTGATTGCGAATCGGGTTCCAGATCAGAAAAGAATGAATCTGAAACTCAAAAAACATGTTTTGGATCCGAGTCCGATCTCTAGTGAAAAATCTTCTGTTTCTAAGTGTGTAGAGAGATTAAATTCACTAGTCTGCCAAGTTCTGAATTTCGAAAAGTGTTGGAAAGATTTTTCAAACATGTTGAAAACTATTCTGAAAAGGGAAAAACCGTTGACATCCTAGATGATGTCCTAGAATTTATTGTTCAAATGAATGTAAGGGTTTGCGAAGGAAAGCGTGAAACACTCAGTCTTCAAAATAATATGTTAGATTATGAGGAACAAAAATGGCTTTATGCAATGAAGTTCATCAACAGTTGCGAGTGTGAAGTTCTCAATCAATCGCTAGAACATTCACAAATAAGGAATAAGATCCTAAATGAGAAACTTCTTACAGTAACATGTCGAGAGTTATATCTAAATGGGTGTTTAGAAAAATATTTCCAACAAGGAATGGATACCTTAAGATGACATATAGAATGTCTTGAACAAGAGACATTAGCAATTTTTCGAATGGCAAATCTTGATCACACGGGTTCAAGTTCAGAGAACATTCCATCCTGGGTACATGATATAATCGAAGATATTGCATCTCGCAATTTTCCTAACCAAGAGAATGGGTTCAAAACCCAAGAAAAGGAACATGATAATGCTCCTAAGAAAAAGGAGGAAGAATATCCTCAAAAGGTATTTGATGAGGAAGATCCTCATCCTAATGCTTAATTGCATTAGAATGTGCATCCGTACAATGCCCAATCTTCGGATATAAGGAAGCACATATACCTGGGCTATCCGAATCCTACTAATATCTCTTATTCAACATAGAGAGAATACACGATCTACCTTAAGTATGCTTTTATTATCCTTACGAGTAGAAAGGTTATCTTACAACAACTCGTGTAAAAAGGATTTGTGTAGTTGTTTGAAGTATCTCTTGATACCGATCTTGAAGATAATCTCTTTTTGGAGAAAGTTGTGTTTCAGTAACACATTAGATGCGAAAATCTTTTTCAAATCTGGCCAGAATTATTTATTTAAGGTTGATATCTATGTTTGGTATGTGTTAAAGGTATTTCAAGTATATGTACTCAACATGTCTGAGAACTTATACTAAAGGATGTTTTCTCCAACCAGATCTCAAGCAAAACTTCTAAAAGCCTTGAGTAAAATGACTTCTAAGGAAACTATTCATCTTGATGATACCTGAAAAAACGGGGGTACAACAACCATACCCAATATTTCGATTAGCAATCTGTATTGACTAACTCACATATACTTTTAAGAGAATTAACTAGACAGTCAGAATCAATCTTAATAAAAGTATATCAAAGAGTTATATCTCTCTTTGTCGATTCAATACTTACTCAAGCAAATAGAAATCTGTGAGTTCTAATTGAATACAAGAGAAATCACTTGAACGGTACCAAAGACCAATGTTCAAGGATTAATCAATTTCAATCAATAACCAAAGGTTGGATTTCCCAATTGATCGATTCAACGCATAACCTGTGATATTTCAATTATATAACAAAATATAATGCGGAAAAGAAATAAATACAGATACACGGAGGTTTTGTTAACGGAGGAAACCGCAAATGAAGAAAAACCCCGGGACCTAGTCCAGATTGAACACACATCGTATTAAGCCGCTACGGACACTAGCCTACTACAAACTAACTTGATCCTGGACTGTAGTTGAACCCCAATCAATCTCACATTGATCCAAGGTATAGTTGCACTCCTTACGTCTCTGATACCAGCAGGATACTAAGCACTTGATTCCCTTAGCTGATCTTACCCACAACTAAGAGTTGCTACTACCCAAAGTCGAAGACTTTAATAAACAAATCTGTATCACACAGAAAAGTCTACGGTAATAGATAAATTTGTCTCCCACAGAAATACCTACGAGTTTTGTTCCGTCTTTTGATAAATAAAGGTGAACAGGAACCAATTGATAACCCGGACTTATATTCCCGAAGAACAACCTAGTATTATCAATCACCTCACAATAATCTTAATCGACTAGAGAAAGAAGATATTGCGGAATCACAAACGCTGAGACGAAGATGTTTGTGACTTATTTTATATCTTGCCTATCGGAGAAATCAATCTCAAGAAAATATTTATAATTGTACTTAGTACGATAGAAATAGCAAGATCAGATCACACAACTACGAGAAAGTAGTATCGATCTGGCTTCACAATCCCAATGAATTCTTCAAGTCGTTAACTTACAGGGTCTCGATAGAAACCTAAGGTTAAAGTAGAATCGACTCTAGCTTATACAACTAGTATCACACAGGAGGTGTGGGGATTAGGTTTCCCAGTTGCTAGAGTTCTCCTTTATATAGTCTTTCAAATCATGGTTTGCAATCTAAGTTACCTTGGTAACAAAGCATTCCATATTCACCAGATTAATTAAAACTCCGATTAGATTCAAGCTAATATCTTTCAACCGTTAGATCGAAACTTAGCTTGTTACACACATATGAAATGCACGTTTTTAGATTTGTGTAACCGTACCCAAACATGTACATTTAGTTGGTTCAACAGTAGTTAACCAAATGGTTAGCCATATGAGAACTTTAAAATCAACCATATTCTTCTTTACCATAACTAGTTCAAATGACTCAAATGAACTAGTTAGAGAGTTTTTAAATTGCTTAGATCTTTATAATAGACACGATTGAAAAAAAAAAAAAACGATTTGATTCACTCGAATCTATTCATGAACTTTATAGCCACGGTTTGCAATTATGCATTCCTTAGTTTATATAAGTTTAAGTTCACAAATAATCGTTTTTAGAAAATAACCAACTTAAGTACGTGGACTGGTACGCGGACTTAAGTTCCCAGAATAAGTTTGCTTTTAGTTTAGAAACTCCAGCAGAATTTCTTAGGATGAGAACTTCCGACAGTACGCAGACTTGGTACGCGGACTTAGTTCCGGTTTTCCTGAGCAGCAAAGTATGCATACTTTGGTTCAATGAATAAGGACTTACACACATATGTGTTACCACACAATGTTTAATTATATCCTTCCATGGTTATATAATCTAAACTCTCATTTCAATCATTGAAACATTCTTAAAGGACGTTATATAGTTGTTATTCATAAACCATTTTTCGTCAAAGCCATTTTCAAGTGATTGAAACTTAACATGACTTTCGTCACTAGTAAATATGAACTTGGCCAAAGCGAAAGCTTACCAACACATATTTCGAGATATAGATAAGCGAGATAAACTCGGTGGCCAGTTGTCAGCCGACGCAAAAATAATTTAAGTTCTTTCACTTCACAATTATAAATAATAGTATAGTAATAAGAACAGATTCGTTCCACAAGGAGATATGGGTTGTTATTCGTAATTGAAAACTTAAGTAACCTGGGGGGATTTTTGATATTGGTCTAAAATAATTGTTTGTTAGTAATAATAGCAAAGAATAAATAAAGAGAATCACTAAGTTGAGAATACTGGTTAAGGGTTCATCATCAATCATAATACATGCACTGGTTAAGGGAAAAGAAGAATAAAACTTCTTGGATGCTTTAGATGTTGTTTCTACTTTTACAAACCTTTAGGCTTGCTAGAACTATTTGAGTTTATTAACTTGATTAGCTTTCTTGTCATTTGCTCACAAAGAATTGGCTCTTTTTTACTATATGGGTTAGTTAATGATTTTATTGCTATACATGTTTCCTTTACTTATCTTAATGCTTAAATTATGATCCAACATGTTAACCCGAGAGTTCAATACAAGGCAAGCAAGGGGATTATCATATCATGGTATGCTTTCTCTGTTTTCGTTTTGCCTAAGGTGTCTGATATTGTGATTGAATGATTCATGTACATGAAGGATCATGACATTTGCATAAATGAGTGAATCAAACTAATCTAAATTCAACAGTAGTTTATCTTTATTCTAGGGTTCAACAATCACTTTTGTATGCTCCAACTAATTTTCTTTTTTATCATATTTATACTGATAGTAAGTTATGTTTTCGCCTCAATTTTGCTATGGTTCTCCTCAGTTGGGGCAAGTTAGTACTTAAACCTTGATAGTATCTCTTGACACAGAAATGCTTCATGTTTGTTGCAATTTATCTCAAAATCATTGTGGTTATTCAAGTTCTTTCATTATAATGCTTCAGTCTACTGATAAATATTTTTTTATGGCGTGGCAGAATAAAGAAGTAAGCTATTCAGAAGGGTATTGCTGCCTTCGACTGCAAGATGGATACAAGGTTGTCCTTAATGTGTTTTTTTATTTATTTCTTTTTTACAGTATGCATCTAAAGCATTGAAAAGAAACTGAGGTAAAGTATTGATTATAGTATCCAAGTTTACAAACTTGGAACTTAATAATTTTGGTGAAAATTGTAAATCATCTCCAGCATTAAATGCAATTCATTTTGAAATAAATTAATTCATTTTAGTTTCAGTCAGATTGAAAATTGTACTCCGTCAGATCTGAATCGGATTAGGAATTCAGCTGAATTCCTTTTTTTTTTTTATTATGAAATTAAATCTACGACGTTATATAGATGTCATACCTAGCGACAACCATAAAGTATCGTAATTTTGAGTCATCTTGAAAGTGTCGTTCCATAAAAAGACACTAAATCTATGGCACTTTCAGTGGCAACTCCAAAGTGTCGTATAAGTGGCTAAAACGACACTTTCCGACTATCTTAAAACGTCCTTTTTTCACTAGTGAAGGAATGCAATCTTTGCAAACCATGGCTAAATTTTCATGAATTGATTCTCTTGAATCAAATCCGATTTTGCTTCAATTGTGTCTTGTATACTTCTATGAGAATATAAACAATTATACAACTCTATGTGTAACATGATTAGATTCATTTGATTATCATTCTTGGTTGATCGATCATCATATGTGATCTAGAAGTGTTAGATGAATATGGTTAATACAAAAGTGTTCATATAGCTAACTTCAGTTAACTATTGTTGAGACAACTCAATATACACGTTTAGGTACGATTACCCATATATAAATGAAAGTATATTTCATTTATGTGTAACAAGCTAAGACCATCTAAAGGTGGAGAGATATTTCTTTGGTTTTAAGCAAACTTAGCTTGAATCTTAAATTAGGTTTTCATCTAACGGTGAATATTGATTGCTTTTTTTTAAAGCTATCAAACCCTGATTTGAAGACTCTATAAGGGAGAACTCTAGCTATGGAAAACATAATCCCCACACCTCTTGTGTGATACTAGTTGAGTACTAGAGTCGATTCTCCTTTAGCCTAGGTTTTTCTAAAACCATTATAGGTTAACGACTTTAAGACTTCATTGGGATTCTGAAGCCAGACCCAACTATTTTCTCTATAGTTGCATGTTCTGATCTTACTTATTATATCGTATTGATTACTATCTTCTCTAAGATTTGCTCGAGATTTATCTCCGATAAGTAAGATATAAAAAGTAACCACAAAGCTCTTCGTCTCATTCTTTGTGATTCCACAATAACTGGTTCTTCTACCATATAGTTAAGTTATTGTGAGGTGATTGATATTTCTAGGTTGTTCTTCGGGAATATAAGTCCGGATTATCAATTGGTTCCTGTGCACCTTGATTTATGAAAAGATGGAAAAAAACTTCATAGGTACTTCTGTGGGAGACAGATCTATCGGAATAGGCTTTTCTTTGTGAGACATATTTGTCTATAAGTCTTCGACATTGGGTCGTAGCAACTCTTAGTTGTGGGTGAGATTAGCTAAGGGAATCAAGTGCGTTACGTCTCTGCTGGGATTCAGAGACGTAAAGAACGTGATTGTACCTTAATCGGTGTGGGACTTGGTTAGGGCTCAACTACATTCCAGTCTGAAGTTAACTTGTAGTAGGCTTGTTTCTATAGCGGATTAATACAGTGTGGTGTTCAATCTGGACTAGGTCTCGGGGGTTTTCTGCATTTGCGGTTTCCTCGTTAACAAAATTTCTGGTGTCTGTGTTATTTCTTTTCCGCATTATATTTGTTTATATAATTGAAATATCACAGGTTGTGCGTAGTTGAATCAATTAGATAATCCAACCTTTGGTTGTTAATATAAATTGATGGACACTTGAACACTGGTCTTTGGTATCGTTCATGTTTCTCATAATAATCAAGCTCACGGATTCATATTTGTTTGATTTGATGATTACATTGAGAAACAGAGATATAACTCTTGGATGTATTTTCCTTGGTTGAGTCTGACTGTCTAGTTGACATTCTTGCAGCAGCTGGCCACATTGTTTCTACTGATGACATGAACCAAGCAATAAATAATGGATTAAATCAATCCTATAATCCCATCGTCACTTCCTTGGGTACTATTGGAGAGATGGATATGAGAAAATTTATGCGCATCTGTTTACCTTTAATATGTGTTTAGAGTACAACTAGCTTTGTTGCAACAACCAATAGCCAATGTTGCTGTCTCTAACACTGTTTCTTCATCCGACAGATCGAATCAGAGGAGATACAACAATCAAGG